>BGPR01003526.1:119761-134455 GCA_013235015.1 Araneus ventricosus
TCATTCGTTCAGTTACGTATCTGCCTTCTCAGACGGCGCAGGGCAAAGACTGCGTATTTACCGCCTTTTATCATAAATTAATGTGCAGTTGCGCATGTCAAATCTTAATTAATCTTAAAAGGTAAACATATCTTTTTTAAGCAGTTGTTTTTTAGCATCTTATCACGGTATAGCGCGCCTCTATAAGGTCATGTTTTGAACTATTTTTTACACGCAAATAATTCCATTGTACGTATACTCAGATGAAATATCAGATCATTCGACCAATGATTCCTTTTACAATAGCGATTGCGCTTAAATTATAATCACCCACAACGTAATATTAATTTGTAAAACTGTATAGCAAAATAATAATAAAAAATAGTTTTAAAAAAAGCAAAAACGGTGAAGATACCCAGACTTGCTTGGGATTCGACTTTGACTATCGTTCCACGTGCCACTAATCCCCTTTATCTGGGACAAGGTTGGAACCACTTTTGATCTATAATACTTTATTTTTAAGCGAGATGGTATAAAAAAATATATTAAAAAATCAAGCTTAATTTGAATACACATTACTTAGGAATAAATCCTCAGAAATTTCTGGAAAAATCAAGTTTTACAAATATACGATATATTTAACTAAATCTAATGATAAAATATCCATTGCATGTTATTTATATAACAATCCCTGTAAAATGGTTTTCTTATTAATATGACTATCGTCAGTGCGCTCACCATTTCAATATCCAAATTCATTCATCCATTCCACTTGCAGATTTGAGACTTTACATCAACTAATTCAGCAGCAGCACTTTTAACATTATAACGTTTAATCAGTTCTTAATTGTGGATTTTCCGTAAAATGTTTAAATCTCGCAAGCTGTGAGTTCGAACAGCGATAAATTGTCATGGTCTATCTGTTCTCTTTGGCAGTCTGCACAGAAAAGCGATCGGGCGCATGAGGATTTGGAGGTACGACCATCTGTATTCAGGGATAATAAATGTAAAAGAATTCTTGAAATACCAGTGGTCAGCAATTAAATGACCTTGAATACAGCTGCTGTGAATCTGGAATTTTTTAGTTGAGGGATTAATTTTCTGTAATAAATTATTGAAGGCACCGGGTCTCCTTGGTTAAATTTACTCATTTAGTCGTTGATGTCTACTATATAAGAAAAGTAAGTAATCTTCAGTCGGCATATTCGGTTGTCTTTATGTATTTAAGATTATATAATGAAGAAATCATAAAGTTTTATATAATTTGAAATATTTTATTCCGAAAATTAAATAACGTCTGATGTAAAAACTAATATCAGGTGTATTTTACCTTAAAATGAGTGAAAATATGTGATGTCCTTTAGATAAGAAGCTAAAATTAAAAAGAGTATCTGAAAATGAGTAAGAGACACTTTACCCTTGGTAAAATATTTAGTTTTATATATATAGTTTTGAAAGAAAGACGCACATAATAGATTTAGCCCACATGAAGCCAGAAAATAATCTACATTTGTTTATTCGTGAAATTTAACGAAGAGTAACTCCAAGACACATGGAAACATAAAATACCTTATTCATCAGTGAAGCATCGGAAATACAGTCTTGCTCATACTCTCAAATTCATCTATCTTGAACTGCACAGTGGAACCTCGCATAACGAGCACCTATTATAGCGAGTTACTCAGCAAAATAAATTGGAAAAAATGCTCCGCTTAACGCATTTCGTACAATGAGTGGCGAAAAAGAGAGGAAGTCTCGGATTCTGTGCTTAAATCGGTCCCTGAAATAGCAATCTTTACGCTAGCATCTTAGTGTCGCTTACGATCACTTGCGTTGAGACATACTATTTGGGATATTTTTGGGCAAAGTTTCATAAGATAACCTTTTCAAAAGTTACCCGAAAAAATGCCCGCAAGAGCAGAGTCAGAAGAGAAGAGGAATAATAGTAGAAATGCAACATAAACCGACATCGAGGTGTGAGCGTGGCTGATCAAGTACGCACATACAATCAGTCTAAATCAAAGCTTTGCACTATCCTCAAAAACAAGGACATGATTGCTGTATTGTGTACTATAAGAAATGTTTTTTCTCCTTTTTCGTTTCCTTGGTGCAAGATTGTCGCTTCTACAAGTGCCTACGTGCAGGAAGACAGAGTTAGGGGTCATTTTCTCCCTCATTATGAGGGGGAGGGTATGAGGTAACTCTAAAATAGCGCCTGGCAACAAGTGTAACCCATCAAGCGTTGTTTTTTGTGACGCAAGGCCACGATGTGGAGAGGGGTGAGATCCCTTCACTTGAAGACAAAATTTATTCAGACGCGCTTCTGGATGATATTGAAGAAGGAAAAAATGGTGCCCATACTTCGTTCCGGTGGGGACTGTTAGAATTGCTTTTTTGCTCTGTTTTTGTACGAAATGAGTGTGTAAATGCTCGTTAGAGTAATGTCCCCCGTCTGCATTAATAATATAAGGAGCGAACTTGTGTGATAGATACGAGTGAATAATTCGCCCATGTTTCTTAAGGATCGTAAGAGAGGGGCCCAAGCCAGAGAAAATGAATTGACAAAGGAGGAATCCGACCAAATCAGAGCTCACAGGGAACGTGCAGATTTTACATCAGATAAGAGTTTTTCCTTCATCACTATATATTTTTTAGTATTTCATGGCGGACAATATAAATCAATTATTGGATCCAATTCTTTATCCCTTTTGATGATGAACTGTAAAAAAGCAACTTAAGGACTATTAAACAAGAAATAAAAAAAGTTGTCTCTCGGATTTTTGAGTTTTCAGTTTAATTCAATATGTGTAATTCTTACATTATGTTAGCGAATGTTGAGCAACATTATTAGTTAAAGAAAGAGGCACCTGATAATCTGTAGTTTAAGTATATATAAGCTAATGTCAATGATTGTTTTTTTATGTATCAATATAAATAAATTTTATTTCTTTTTTCAAGGGTAATTTATCGCATTCATGTCTCACATTATGCACTCTTCCTTTTATATATTCATGCATGATATCTTTCCTTTTTCTATTTTTGGTAAAAGGTTATTTAAAATATACACGAAGAAATCAATTTATCAAATACAATTTTTGAATCTACTGAACTACAGTATTATATATATTTAGGTGTTTACATATAGTCTTGTGTAATATCAATTAAGCAATATAACAATTTATGTGTATATATATCAAGTAAACAATATAACAATGATTGAGGAGAAAGATGCTTCTCAAAGGGAGTGACAAGAATGTCTACTCCATGGTTCCGTGATAAATGCGTTATGTTTCCTAAATAATAAACTATTTTGATCTTTCAAGTTTTCTGCAAATCGAATCAGCATTTCAGATCGGTTCATTCCGCGACAGAAAAAGAGATGCATATAATTCACGTTCCTTAACGGTGTTATGTATAATTTTCTTTGATTAAATGGTATACCTAAAATTTATTTTCAGTATTTTTTTCGGAAATGAACATATTTTACACGGAAGAAACTCTTTCGCATAAATATATTTGGCATTACGAGTAAGTTGATGGAATGAATATTACTCGTTAAGCAAAGTTTCATTGTACTTCTATTTACCAGCCCGAATATAAAATTCAGGCTTTAATTAAAGACAGAAATCAACCGTAGGCATCAA
Organism: Araneus ventricosus; assembly: GCA_013235015.1. Lineage (NCBI taxonomy): Eukaryota > Metazoa > Arthropoda > Arachnida > Araneae > Araneidae > Araneus > Araneus ventricosus. The sequence continues at coordinate 123,385 of BGPR01003526.1, forward strand.
GTTAGCGTTTAGTTTTTAAGGAAGTTTATCAAGAAAACTTTTTTATTAAGATAGTGGTAGAAGTTTTATCAGCACGTTAATGCTAAATCGCCTTTTATTCTTATTAACGTTCTTATCCCTGTGAAGTCTTTCTTCAATATCTAGTAAAGAAAATCATACTTCTCGTAACCCTATTACACGTCCTTATTCAAACTTAGAAAGCACCTAATACTGTATTCTTTGTCTCCATAAAGGCATTATTGACTGATATATTGCTCGCATCGCCCAATACGGAAGATAAAGAACGGACACAAAACTTACAAATTATTTTTAAAAAATAAAAAAAATTATTTAAAATAAAATTGATTTTCATAGATAAAGTTGTGCTACGAGCGCCAATCTTATTCGTCCAGAGCCGAAATATTTAGATATCATCTTTCAGATGTCAAATACGCTTCTCCAGATGGTTCCTTCACAACTCTTTATTTTCATTATGTTTCTTTATACAATGGAAATGATTTAATAAAGCTTTTTGGGACCTTTTTGTCATCATTTTATAAACTAGCTCTTCCTTACATAGGGTGATGAATGCTTTGGCTATATCACTGAACACTTCAGCAGTGTCCTTCTTCGGTCAAAACCGTCTCGGATCAACTCCGTCAAATTGTTCAGTTGCTAAACTGTGATAAACCTTTTCTTCAGACCAAATAGTATGGAATCAGCTGATTAATATCACCTCTGTTCCAGCATATATTTTGACTTCATGTTTTAGATACTTTGCTGAGTGAGGACAGCAAGATAATTTTTACAAAACTGTAAGCGTTTTGGGAATTTTTATATTTTAAAAAATTACAATAAATATTACCGTTTTCTATTATTTTTAGCAAGTTATTCATGATATTTGTTAGAATAAAAATTGATTAAAAGTGGAATTTCCTAATTAACCATTAGTTGAATTTATCTTTTGCAGGGCTTACCCCTTTTTAACCCTCTGAGTGTTTTACACGTATTTCTACGTTGACCTTGGACTACCCCAAAAGCGTAAAACACGCATTTCAACGTGCTATGGGAATTTTCAAATTTAGAGTGCAATTATAAACATGTAGACGACCGTTTATGAAAAAGTTTTACATAGAATCGGTTACTATTATAATTAATTTATGCGTTATAAATTTCTGAAGAAGTGAAATTTCTACGAAAGAAAAATTATGTGTTAATGCAAAACTTCTAATTGAGTTTGAGGTTTTGTATCATTTTCATTTTCGCATGAATAATTTTGCTCACAATACGTTAAGATTTTATTAATGCATTTAAGTATTTACATAAAATTAATGTATGAGTGTAAGTAATCAAAGGAAAGGGAATATATTTATTGTTTTAAGTGCATCGTCCTACGGCTAAAATACAAAATTTATTGTAACTTCAATACTACTGTTACGAAAGAGCTGAACTTTTGCATAGGCTTATAAATTTGAATTCTATATCGATCACTGCCATACTTTTTAAGAGTTATAAAAATAAATTAAAACATCAAATTTGGTCAAATGTTCTATGCACTCAAAATTATCGTGAAAATTTTAAATTAAGACTATAGCAGCAAATAAATTTTAGAACAATAACTATATTATTTCTATAGATATCAATCAGAATTCTGAATTTTTATGTAACATTGGAAAGTAAAAAATGTATTTGCTTTTTTTTAAATTTTGAAACAAATTGATCTAGAATGATGCAATTTGGTATTTTAGCATAAATTGTGGTTTATTTTTGAAATTTCTTGACAACAATATGCGTTGCAATAGGAAATTTGAAATTTAGTGCAATTATAAATATGTTGACGACCCTTTATGAATATTTGTAGAAGTTATTTCCTGAAAATTGGTACCCTTTGTTTTAATGAAAGATGAAACACGGCAGAGTAACGCTGGATGAATCGTTTTTCACCTTGACTGTACAAGAGAATGATCAACAATTAAGTTATCCTACTTTTTTCAATTTTACGTAAATTTAAAGCATTGAAATTAATCTTTCGATTAAGCTTCTCAAAGGTGGTGGGAAGTATACTTCCCACCTAATTAATCGATTTTTAAACGTACAAGGTAGGATATTTTAAAGTTCTTAACAAATTTTTAAATCAAAGGAAGTCCTAGGCGTTCCATATTCTTATCTTAAATCGTAACAAAGTGTCTTGACTTTTTAATTAATTCTTAATTAATAAATAAAAAATAACGTCATCCAATAAGCTATATGAATTTCTTTTCTTAAATTGACCTCAATCCCAAAGTTATTTTATTATACCATTTCTAGAAAAAAATGGGCCTTGAAAGGGATAATCAAGCCAAATTCATCGTGCAAAAAATCTTGATATAATTTGAACATATTAGATATTAGAATATTCAGATTTAACTAACTCTTAGATTAATGAAAGTCTGCAAAAAATTATTATAATAGGCCAAGTTTTACCACTAATTTATTGATCGTAAGTCATATTTGTTCCTGCTATTCGTTTCTGTTTTCACAAATTTTTTTCTATACTAAACATCAGGTTATTCTTATCAATTGACGATGATGAATGGGATGTTTTTAACAGTCAGCATTCCCGATGTTAATCAGTACTGCAAATCTAGTTATCAGCTCGAGACTATGCAATGCATAACCTCGACGAGAATAATGATAATTACCGCAAATTTATAGAAAGTGATGTGTGTAGTTATATAACGATAATTTTAGGTGCCTTCCATTTTAATTTTCATTTTTCTAATTTCTAACATATTGTCTTTCATGCAGCAGAAACTATAAACATGCACAGTAACAGGCGTTGTTGTGCTTTGCACGCTATAAACAAACTGGATCTCTCGGATCACGGGATGTAAACATATGGTTGTCGTAATAATAATCTCACAGAAAGAATGAAATAACAAGTTTTCAGCTGATTCATAAACAAACCACAGAAACAAAGTTATAGGGGCAATTCTTACTTTTTCCCTTGGAACGAAAGTGCTTGCTGTCTTTTACAACGAAAACAGTTGCTTGTAGAATCTGAATTTAATGCTAAGTCATTGAACAGCCAAGATAAGGACTGACAGTTAATTTAACCTTTGAAATAAAATAAATTCACCTTTGTAATAAATTCAGTTTGAACAGCAATAAGTTATTAGCACCAAATTACACATGGACAAGTTTAATTTCAAAACAAAAGGAGCATTAAAGGCAAAAAATGATAGAGCCCAAGTTATTGCTTGGAATCTTGGCCCTTACACGAGTTTCACGTTTCGCTGCGGCCAGTCGCCGCAAGTCGCTTCTGTTCCCTCGTATAGATTTAGAGACGCTACAGCGACTATTGTGTCCTTTATAATCATGTTCTCTGAAGATATCTTTTATTTCTGCGGTAGTTGCTTCACGCTTTTTCACAAACTCTGAAAGGGTCTGAAATTTTGGAACTACATTAAAATAGCATGGCGAAGGAATATTTTTATAACTGAGAAGTTCTGCTTTATTACACTGAAAATCAGCACATTAAGCTGTTTGTAATCCGAGCAATATTAATGGATGAATTCCTGTCCATTTTTCATTTTCAGGACAGATTATGCTTGCTTTTAGTTTACGATACCTACGTTTTATGCATCCATTTGCGTATTCCTAGTATTCCTAGTTGTATTTCATTTAGATCCTTATGATTCTGACTGTTCTTGAATCAGTTGCTCTCCAGATTTTGAACCTTGATTATTAGTAACGACTTTTGGTGATACAAAACGCGAAATATAACATTTTAGTATGTTGTCTGTTCACATCCATATGTCTCATTACGCCAACCGTGGCCATGACCTATTTCGCAGTCGTCATGAGGAGCATATTCAGAATAAATTGCAATAATTATTTAAATATTTAGAGTATTATATTGAAGAAACCATATTTTCCTTGCATATTTTTAAACTTCACAGCTATATATATAAATTAAATAAATAGATCTGATTTATTTAATGTATATGGCCCTCAAAAAATGCAAGATGGTTGCAGTGGCGCAACAATTTGGGGCATAATGCATGTTTCCTGGGCGCAATTTCTAGGGGGCGAAAAAGTAAGGAATCAATTGGTTGTGATTAAAAGAAAAGTAGGTTTTTGCAGCTCTTAATACCAAGATTCTTAAAAATTAAAATGGTTTCAACAATGTGTTAGAATCTTAAGGATACAGTCATTTTTACAAACCGGAAATCTCAAGCTGCGACAAAATAACAAATAATATTCTTTTTCAGATATTTCCTTACCAATACCCTAAACACGAAATTAAAAGCTCGTTTAGAACTCCCACCCCACCGAGACACAAATTTGTGTTTCGGTGCGGTGGTAGATAAAGGAACATGGAACAGATTTGGTTCGATTGAGCGATTGAACGCAATGCCTGAACTGCCGTGATGATTGACTAATTTAATTTGATGTAAAAAGGCAGTAACCACCCTCCTAATTTTTTTTACTTTATCTCTTTCCTTTAATGCTCGTCCCGTCTAAATGTTTCTGTTCGTCTTCTCCATTAAATTTCTAAAATAGCAGAACTGTGTCTTCACCTGTCTACGAACCTGCACACTTCACCTCACCAGGAACTTGGGCTCCCTTAGTACATGTGGACTCTGCGGTTGAATTCGACTACCTCATAAAACCCCCTAGACCAGAGGTTCTCAACCTGTGGTACACGTACCCCTAGGGGTACGCGAAGGACCAGTTGGGGGTACGCGAAATCAAAGTCGGTAATGGCGGACACAAGAAAATAAAAAGAATTAAAAATGTTACAATATTTTGTTTTTCTTTTTCGCTGTGGTCTTCCCAAGTCCGTGTGAAAAATAAAAGTGAAGGTTCTGATACTCTAACCTACGCTTAAAATAAGAAAAAAGAAAGCAAAAGAAAACTTTGTAAATTATAGATATTTTGTGTTCACTAGCCCCGATTATACATGAATCAACATTGTGTTCACAAAAGCTGTAGCTTCACTAGAATCTAGTGTGGAATGCTTTTTATTTTTGTTCTTCTAGTAAAGGCTTATAGAGAATAATCCGGAATCCTCTCTAAGATTCTTGTTTTTACGTTTTTATAAAAAGCATGTTTAAAAGAAAACATCATTATTGCTGGATTAGGATGCATAATGAATAACGACTGTTCTTATAAATCAAGCTTTGAGCTTTTATGGGTGCTCATTTCGATTGGTTTGTGGCTCAAAACTGGTGTTTGTAGGCTATGCGTGCTCAATTTGAAGTGCTTATCTAGAGTGATTTCAGTTCGATATTGTTTGACTTCTCAAAATGGACAAGAGGTTGAAAACTGGAGATCGGTATCTAGAACCGAAATTCGAACCACCGATTTGGCAGCTATGGAGATAACTGTGGATCACCAAGATGATAATTATGAAGTGCAAAGGTCGACTGATTGACCTGTTCAGGTAAGAAATAAAATTGATTTGTTAAAAAAAAACTCAAAATATCAGTGCGTCTCCGAAGAAGAGTCAATATTCTACGGGTGATGAAGATTGTCAAAAACCACTCTGCTTTGTTTGTGGAGTGATATAAAATGGCAGCATGAAAAAATCTTTACTAATGCGCCATTTAGCAGCTAATTCAACCAACACCCGATTGTTCAATCTTTGTGTGAAGACATGGGATTTCGTTACTTTTGCACACAGAAGTGAGATGGCTTTCGCGAGGAAATGTACTCGCAGGATTGTTTGAACTGAGACATGATGTTCATATGTTCTTTGAAGAACTTAAGAACAACAACCCTTTTACGTTGATCTCTAAATTTTATGAAAGTGAATGGTTGCAGCAGCTTGCGTACTTATCTGACATTTTTTTCAGAAATAAATAAACTTAATTTAGGATTACAGAACCATTCCACAACCATTTTAAGGTAACTGACAAAATCGTGACTATAATTAAGAAGCTGAATTTTGGGGAATCCTGTATTTGAAAAAAACAGTATGAAGTTTTTGAGACACTTCGCAGCTTTTTATCTGAGAACGAACTTAAATTAACTAAATAAGTAAACACTAGTATAATAGCACATTTAAAAGGACATAAGTTGTCATTCAGACAATATTTTCCGAACCGCAGTGATGCAGATATGTGAATTTTAAATCCATTCAACGAAGCTTTTTTTCAAAAAGCTGAAAAATTAACAATTTCTGAAAAAGAAAAATTAATTGATCTTTCCAATGATTCTTCATTAGAATCTGAATTTTTAAAAAAGAAAATTGATTGATTTCTGGATAGCAGTGAAAAAAGAGTACTAAGAACTTGGCGCTAAAGCAATAAAATATTTAATACCGCGAACACAGAACTTGTAGAAAGAGCATTCTCGTCTTATACATATATTAAGAATAAATATCGAAATAAGCTTGACGCAGCTCCAGACATGAGATTATAGCTTACTCCATTTGAACCCAATTTTATAAAACTCAGCTCCGAAACAAGTTCAACGATTGCATTGAAATTTTCTTGCACCTGATTATTGCGAAGTGTAATTTTTTAGCTAACGTTATAAGTTAATGTGAAATTATTACAATACTGTTTTTATTTGTTTTGCCATTTAACTAATACTATTTTCAAATTGGAATAAAATATAAAATTAAAAATAAGTCCTGCAAATGCCATTAATTCGCGTTATTTGACTCTTAAGCTTACCTAAGACTCAGGGGTGTAGTGGAGCCGGAACGGGCGTTCCGCACTGCTTTTTACCCAAGAGAAATAAATGAGGGGAAAAAATAGTGAAAACGTCCTTAAAACAGCGCGATTTTTGTCACCCAGGTTAGAGCGTTCCGGCACTATTTTTAGAGCGTTCCGGTAGTGATTATTTTGCGACTACACCACTGCTAGGCCCTTAACATTGACCTTATTGATAAAAACTTCTTTGTATAGACGGATGATAGGGGGGAGGGGTATGACAGTAAGGGGTACGCGATAATGAAAAGACTAATTAAGGGGTACGCGAGGGAAGAAAGGTTGAGAACCCCTGCCCTAGACCCAGCTTCATTTTTAATTTTTGATGCCTACTTGTTCCAATTTGATTATATTGTGCTAATACTTTTGTGCAAGAACTCACTGGATTACTATGGATGTTAAGGACGTGTTGATGGTTTCCAAAACCAAAAGTGTCAACTTCGACCTGCAAACTGCAAGTGCATTTCATACTACAGTTTACTACCATACTACATATATAAATAATAATAGAAATTTAAATTAAAAGAAAATAAATTAAAAGAAAACAATGATAAAATGAAAAATAATGAAAACAATAGACGTTTTTGCGTGCAAACGCAGCAGCAAAAAGTAATTGCTTCAACAGAAATTTTTTAAAAAGTACAACAAGAACTATAGAAAAACCAAAAGTTTACCAATACTTAGAACAATTTGTTAAGAAATTATTCAAAATGAAAAGGAACTAAAATGTCTCACTCATCAGAAACCACACGCCATTTTTAGTTTAAAAAGGAACAAGATTTTCTGTGGAAAGGAATGACAAAAAGTCAAAATTTATTCCTTCCTGTTGTCTATTATACTACATATATGTAATACAGAAAAAAGGGAAAGGGTATTTTCTGTTGTAAAATAGCTTTCATTTGTTCACATTTAACAGTAAGGCAATAATTTTCTGCATCAGAATGATATCACGAGAAACACATGAGAAGAAGTAATTCGATTTTTTTTTGCAGACCAGATATGCTTGTAGAACGGAAGCCTTTGCGCTCAAAAGCCGAGGAGAAACTTGCTGACAGCTTTTATACAATTCAAGACGGGAAATTACCTCGGTTAAGGATTTGAGCTAAAGGTATAATTAATTCATGAGATTTAATACCAGATAGCAATTTTAGTTTGCAGCAAGCTTGCCACAAATTTGCCATGACAAGAGTGCAAGTTTGCCACAAATTTGTCATGACAAGCGTGCAAGCTTGCAGCAAGTTAACGAAAGCTCTGAAGTCACCATGAAACGAACTTGCAGCAAGCTTGCCGTGCAAACTTATTGCAAATTACAGCAAAAACAGAGTACGAAGCACAACCCGGGATAGAACTCGCGACCTCTCGGTTTCGAAGCGAAGACGCTAACCATTGAGCCAGTTGAACTCTGAGAAGTGAAGATAGATTTCGCTAATACATCGTTCGATTCGATTCGTATACGATTTATTTTTAACTATTTTCTGGATTTCATTAATTTTTTGAGTTGAGAATATGATTTGAAGTCAAAGAAAGAGCGATTTTCGCTAATAACTACGTTTTGCTAGTAGAATAAATTATGAAATTAGGTTTCAAAAGTAATTACTTTTAAAATGGGACAAAATGTAAGTTATTATTTTTCAACAAACATTGACTGTTTTTTAGGTTTAATTTTGTTTAGAAACGATAAAATTTCAACATTAAGAAAAAGGCGATATAGTTTTCTTTAAAGTGAGTGTGATATATTTAGTAAAAAGATGGAAAATGTTTCAAAAAAATTTTTCATAAAAAGTTATTTTTTTCACAAATTATCATTGATTTATTGATTTAATAAAAAGGAATTACGGTCTATGAGATGCTATTAAAAATCGGATGTTTTTTAAAACAAAGACAAAGATAATTATCTCTTTATTGTGCTATCTTTGCAGGAAGCTTGTTTTGCAAAATTGCAGCAAGTTTGATTTGCAAAGGAGGTGGCGCTATTTGTCACATTGAACTTGCTACAAGTTCGATTCAAGTTTGACGCATCAAATTTTGCCATGACAAGTCAAAATCAAACTTGCTGCAAACTTACGTGCTATCTGGGATAATTTTCGGAAAAACAATATGTGTCTACGAGTGACAAATTAAAGTTGAAGCCATTTTGTCTTTGAAGCTAAACGGTAAGATAAATTATTCCCAATTCCATAAAAAGGAATAGTTGAATTAGCTATTTTGTGTCATAGGTACTTTTTGACACTTTTGCATTTCAATTGGTGCAACTACCCGGTTATGGAAGGGAAATTAGAGCCTTATTTAACTGCCGTTGCGTTAACGGCTATTGACGATGGATGGCTGAGATAAGTGGAATATATTAATTCACCTCTTGAGATGATTGTCACTTTCATTGGTTATATATTTTTACCCTTCGGATTTTCTAGATATTAATTAAACTCTCCGTGCTTATTTTTATGAACAAAAGAATGGAAGTTTATCTAATTAGCCCATTAGCTAATTGCAATCCTGAACAAACACAGTTTTTTATTGGAATGGTGAAACATAATCCTGTAGAATTCTAAAAACTATTACATTTAACTTGCATTTTGAAATTTATATTTATTTCGAAATTTGTAGATAATTTCTTGATACTTAATCTTGCATATCTGTATATGATGAGTCTATATATCATTAGTTTAAAACCTTTTACGATTGACGGTGTCCTTTCCACAGGCAGAATTTCCCATGTCGCCCTTTGTAAAACTCCAACAAGAGCTTTTACAAAGTATTCAATAGCTTTTGTTTAAAAGTGGTAAAAATAAATTATGTTATGAAAATCACATAATATCTCAAGGCTCCTGTTTCATTAAGTCAATGATCCCCTAGGAATCCCGGCGCATACTTAAGAAACCACTGCTAAACAAGATGCACTTCATCAAATGAAATGTTGCATATTTTGGGAATTATTTCTTTAATTATGAAAAAATGTACTGGTCTCTCACTTGCATCAATATGATACCAATTAGTCTTAATCGTGCAGAGATAAATTTTTGCATGTAGCGGTTTGCTTCATCATTCCTTGTACTTCAGAAAGTTAATCATATTGATGAATCTTGGCTTCTTTATTTTGCAACTCATTTTTATTTGCATCATCTTATCCTGTTATTAATAGTCTCATACAATGCCGTACACTTAGAAGATTTCTAATTCGATTTACAGTGTTAGATTAAATGAAATTTATATTGTTCCCCAATGATGGTGCGTTCACCGGAGATCACAGTCACACCACAATCTTCGAGATCTAATTAAATTATTTATATTTATCCTTTATAAAGACTGACTTTAATGATTAATTATGGGATTTCCTGAAAGGAGTACTTATTAAGATGAAAAGGAATTTCTTATCATTCACTATGTCATTCATACATCCAGTCGTACTTCCATTCATTCAGTTCTGAGAAAATTGAAACGAATTTTGTTCCATACAAAAAAATATCTTTCGACTTAATGTTCTTCTTGTAATAATATAATAAATAATACTTGTAAAATACTTGAAATAAATAATTCTTTATAAAAATTTCATATTCAAAACTGCGACTTACAGTTTTCGTTATTTTAAAAATTTTCTTTTATCTGATGTATATTATATAGAAACCAGTACATTGTATCTGACATTTATATCCCATAACTTGACACTGCACTTTAATATTCTAATTACACGGACTGACAACAGTTTGAAAAGTTCGAAACACTAGAAGCTTACAAGATATTAGTGGTGCTCCTCAAATAAATTCACGCAGCGTGGTATTGATTAATTTTATTTTAAGATGTTTTATCTTGTTAAAGTTTTTTGGTTCGACTGATTTAATGGGAATTTTCATACAAACATTTTTTTATTGTTTCTTCGTTTCTTTCATGATCGAGCAATACGAATTTGAAAACAAAAAATAAGTTTTAAACTCTAATGATCAGAAAAATATCGTAAATTAAATTAGAAGAAGTTAAAAATCTCACTTGCATTTTAAGCGAATTTTAATTGTTGATTAATAATAATCATGTCTTGCGAAAGTTTGAATATACAATGTGTATAAAAAGGAATGACCCGATTTTAAATCAATATATTTATAAACAGCGAAAACTACGATCTTGTGAATGAAAGTGTCTCTGACGAGGCATGGCCTAGAGTTTTATGGAATCGCCATATTTTGTAAAATGTCTGGTACAAAGCTTTATACCGAATTTCAAATATTTTATACCGAAGATTATTTGTTTCTGTGTACATCAAGTGTATCTTACCTTAAAATTTGCGAATGCTTCTAACTTTCTTTTAATTAGAATCCAAAATTTTTGAGACTCTGAGTGACATTTGATTTCCGTTATAAAGCAGTTAAAAATCAATTATCCTTAACTTACCACTAATTAAA
>BGPR01003527.1:0-17600 GCA_013235015.1 Araneus ventricosus
GTTTTAGCTTATTCGAGGACTTTATCCCTTCTGAGGTAGTAAATCCCCATAAACAAGGATGATTCCCCCTATTGGCAACACTCCAACTAATGCAATGTTACACGACTGCAAAAACGGAGTTTGTTTATCTTATTCAACGTGGAAACATCCGTTTTATAGTGGAAAGTAATTAATGCAAGTTATAATATTTTTTCTTCAGTGCATCATATTTGTTCAAAGTTCAAATATTTTTTTTCATGCTGAATAAATTTAATTCTAGTGGAATAATTTTTTTCGCGTGCAGTGTATTTGTTACGAGTGCAAAATATTTTTATCAAAGTGAATTTGATCCAAATTAAAGTGCAGATAATTCCCACCCATTAAGATATTACTTTAGCATTCAAATTTTTCAAATGACAAACACACACACATGTGTTAAGAAAACTTTTGAGATGAAATAAAAATCACTTCATTCAATGAGCTTGAGTTGAGAAACAGATTTAAAAAGTATATAACATCAAAATCCTGGTAAGTAAAAATTCGCTTTGGAGTTAATGTATCAAAGGAAGCAAACTTTTGTAATCATAGCTTAAACATCGGAAAAAGGTTATATGATCAAATTATTTAACGAAATAATGTATTTTCTTCAATACTTCATACTTGCTACTGATGTCATTGATTTAAAACTTGCACAATCATGGGCTTGATATTATCGGAAATTCGGATTGTTTACTTTCTTATATCCGAAATTTCGGCATTTGAGAAAAATTCTTGACAATGGAAGGTGAAGGTAGAAAATGACGAATCGTCAGTTATTTTTTTATTTAACAAAAGAGAAAGATATGGTATCTCAGTGCATGTCAATCTGTATTGCTTAGAATTTCAAAAATACATTAGGAACAGGGCCGGCCCGAACAAAAGCTGGGACTGGTACGAAGATGAATTGCGGGGCCTTGAAACAAATTTCGAGTAGAAGAATGATAATCTATATTATATAAAACGCTTATTCGTGGCGCAAAAAGGACCTTTATTTCTTTCTCCCCGTTGGCAACGAGCAATTTGCTTACCAATCTCAACCCTGACCCCGAGCATTCCGTTAGCCAGTTGACGTTGAGCTAATCACTTACTCATTATAGGAAAATTCGTTACTTTTTTAGAATTTATTGATTTAAATTGAGTTTTTTGCGAACTGTTGAATACAATTTGCTTAGAAGAGAACAGAGTGCAAGGGAATCCCTGGCTTTTCTATCTATCTATCTACATATACATATATGAAACGCTTTATGGGAACGCAAAATTGGGCCGAATTTGATACTCGCAAGTTTGAAGAATTGTTTTCGTTTGAATCAGCGAAACTATTGAATTGGTTTGAAGTCGGAAACAACGAAATTTTTTTGAGTTAGATCGTTTGAATTAAAAACGTTTGAGTCGCACAGTTTGGATTAGACAAATGAATGAATGTGTGCTTAATACTGAGTCTCCTTTTTAGCTTAAAGTTTCTGAAAAATTGGTTTATTCATCTCTCGACAGCTCAAAGTTTCTGAGTTCCATCTATCCAGGGAAAAATAACGTACCTTCCTTCAATTAATAATAATTGGAGTGCGTGTGTTTACATGTGCGGAAGCAATAATTCGTTTTAAACATTGCATGTTTATGATTTTGCTGGAGAAAACGATGCATAAAAATTTTAGAGTAAATTGTTAATGTGGGTTTTAATTTTGAATAGTTAATATGAACATATTTCAAGCCACTATTTTCTTTAAACTGTCCTTTTTCAACTAAAATGTTGCGAGATGGGTTACATCATTTTATGACAACTAGAATTTTCTGAGATTTCAAATAAAAATGACAACACTGAGAAAAACACTATATCTTTCTTGACTAAATAATTATTAGAATAATCATATTGTAATGTCTTGGCACAGTGTTACCGGGGTCTGATCAAAGATCAACAGACTTAAAGAAGTCACAGAATTCCAGCATTTTCAATTTAATGATAATCTTGAACAAATAAATATTTCACAAATATATATACATTTGGTATATACATATTTCAAGAACGAAGATAAACAAGTCCCGGATATAGATCGCGGGAGTCAAAGAACAATGCGTAGCTTGACTTCGTCGAAGTTACTAACGGTGAGAACACTCGGAGATACAACTCTATCGCAAAGTTCGGGCAACTATGAGAGTTCAGCAGTAAGTAATTACTCAGGGCGAGTCAGGGAAAACACCGAGGATCGGTATGTGACAACGAGGTTGCATGAACGCTTGTTAGAGTGCAGTAATCTACCACAGGGATGCTTATAGCTAGGCTTTGACTAAGGTCTACTCAGGATGAGTAAGAAAGATACAGAGGGTCGGTTCATGACATGGAGGGATTAATATACGCCCGATAGAATAACGCAATCCACCAAAGGGACGCTTCTAGTCAGCCTTGACTATAGTGAATACTCAGGATGAATAGAAAAAGTACCAAGGGTCGGTATATGACATCGAGGTTGATTGAACGCTCGGTAGAATGCAACGATCCACCACAGGGACTCTTTCCAACCCAGATGCTCGGTTAACACGGGGTCAAATCACCCGTTTCGTCTCAGTACCGATAGAGGATCTTTAAATCTGAGATTAAATCTAATTAAATCAGAGATGGCTCTCCGTGTCTTTATATTTCATCTCTCTCTTCTCTTCTTTTCCTCCCATTTTAAACACCTTACCTTCAGATGCCAGGGGAGTGGTTAATGAATTATGTCTCGGTGATTAGTTCTCAAACTGGACAAATCCCCCGACCGCAGTAGTGTGCCTTCCTCCATTGTGTTGTTTGAATGCGGTCAATCTTGACCGGAGGTCTCTGTCGGATTACACGCGGGTGGTCTGTCAAAAGGACCCCTTCCGCTTGCACCCCGCTTGATCCCTTTAGGCTTGCGTAAGGTTGACATTTTTATCACCCACTTACGCTCCTCTTGTGTCGTTCCTTCGAGGACTTCAGCTAGGGTGGTCGGTCTGCGTCGTGGGAAAGGGGAGGAACATCACAACTGTCCCCCTTGAAAGGATGTTTTAGAGATTAAAGAGAAAGAATCAACTTTACACACATGACTTGTTCACACTATTAACAGAAGCAAATCACAAATCTATCCACATTAAGCATATTATTTCTAATATTTAAAATACAAAAATTTGAAAAGAAACAAAAACTGAATAAAAATAATTATTTACACCTAAAATTGGAAATTCCTTACTAAATTTCCACATTAAAATTCATAATAAACGAGAAAGTTAAAAACAAATTATTTACACAAACTACTCTTTTTATTCTTTTAATCCAATTTCGCTGCGTCTAAGTGCATCAGCTTTGTTTCCCAGCTTTGTGAATTACTTTATATTGAAATGGGTGAAAAACCAAAGACCATCTCATCAAACGTGGATTCGATCCAGCTTTCGGCCTTAGCCACACTAAAGGATTATGGTCAGTCTCTCTTTGGGTGATTTAATGGTTAAATTAGCATCCTCTATTCTTTTTAAAACCTCGTCTACATGCTTTAAATGAGCCTCCCAATTTTCAGAATATATGGCAATGTCGACCAAGTATGGAACTGCGAAAGCTTCACAATTTTCCAATACTTGTGCCATTAATTTGCTAAAGAAGTATGGTGCATCTACGAGCCCGAAAGGCATTCTTAATGGGATATAGGTTCCAAAACTAGTTACAAAGCTGAGTAACGTCGTGCACCCTCTCTCAGAGTAATTTGCCAATACCCTTTAGCTAAATTTATCACCGCAATGTATTTCGCGGAGGACACCCTTTCGACACAATCTTCAATATTCGGCACGGGAAAATATTGGGTGCGTACGTTTGCCTTTAAGAGTCTGTAGTCGATACAAGGACGAGGGTTCTTTCCAGGAGCTTCCACTAAAATCATGGGCGACGCATAGTCTGACTGTCCAATTTCAATGATGTTAAGATCAAACATTCGTTTGATTTCGGTTTTTAGAATCTCGGATTGGCGTTGAGAATTTCGGCACGGTTTAGAACGAATTTGTTTATTTCTAATCAATTCAAAATCATGCTCAGTCAGATGTGTTTTTCCGGGTTCATTGGAGAAAACCTTTTGATGTCGGCCTAACAATTTTCTTAAATTTTCTATCTCAGTCGAACTAAGCCGTCCTTCTAGAGCGCTATCCCCTTTTATCCGTTCAAAATCATAGATATTAGGGTCGGAAACCGGATATGGAATTGATAATTCTTCCATTTCGAGCTACTGAATTTCTTCTCCTTCACTAACTATTAAATTAATGCGTTCAGGTCTCTGATGATAAGGATACAATAAGTTAACATAATAAATTTGCGTCTTATCATTTTTATTCGCCATCCGAACAATGTAGTTCGTTTCGGAAAGTTGGCTTTCGATGACGCCAGTGACATTGCACTGACATTTTATTTGGTTTGGAAGTTTCCAGAACCAAAACTAAATCTCCTATCTGGAATTTACGCCCGATAGCGTTCGTATCGAACCAAACGTTCCTTTTAGCTCGAACTTCCGTCATTTTTTCTATCGCTAACTCCTGACTTCTCATTAGATTAATTAACTCGAAAACATAATCTGCGACGATCGAATCCGCTTCTTGCGGTTTGACCCAATGTTCATACAACAAAACTCCAGCAGTTCTTAAATTCTTTCCGTGGACGAGTTCCGCGGGACTAAACCCGGTGCTTTCGTGCGTAATGGTGCGAAGAGCTAACAATGTAGCCGGGAGATTCTTTTCCAAATCTTGCCCCGATTCTAGACAAAAAACACCTTTAAGATTCTCTTGATCGTTCTGTGAAATCTCTCTACAGGGTTCGATTGTGGGTGATGCACCGAACTATGTGTTACCTTAACCCAAAAACGATCGAAAAATTCAGTGGTTAAGTGGCTGGAGAAGGAGGTGACCAGATCACATTGTACTTCGTGTGGGAAACCCATTCGGCTAAAAATTTCCAGCAAAGCCTCTGTTACTAAAACAGAACTGATATCCGTGACGGGTATGGCATCGGGATATTTGGATGACATACATATTGCGGTCAACAGATAATTTCTACCTTTCGAAGAAGTCAGTAAAGGGCCTACTTCGTCAATATTAATTTTTGAAAAGACTTCCGTAATTATAGGAACGAAGTGTAGTCGAGACTTTTCCCTATCCTGACTTTTACGCATCCTTTTGCAAGGATCGCAAGACCTAACATAATCTTCAATTTTCTTAATACAATTTGGTCAAAACTAATGCTTCAGTAATCTGTCTTTAGTTTTTATCACACCAAGGTGAAAAGAAATACCTTCGTTGCATAATGCTAAAATTTTATCGCGATATAACCTGGGAATAACTAATTAGTAACTGACGTTCCCAAAATGATAATTTGACTTTAAGAAAAGTGTCTCATCTATTATCTGTAAGTCGCCGCTTCCCCTTCCTTACTGCGTAAAGCACGTCTGGAGGGTAGGACAATCCCTCTGTGCCTTCCCTAATTCCCAGCTACCGACCTGCAATAGCGACGTCGTCTCCCTTTCCACGTGGGGTAATTCTAACGGAGGGAATTCGCCTCGGTGAATAACCGCGGGTTCCTCTCTGCTTACGCTATTCAGAGGGTCCTTTTTCCCTTCCTCACTCTTTGAGGGTCCTGTTTATTGCGTTGACTCCGAGTCATGAAGGCATTTAGATTTGGTTTCTGTTTTGCCTCAAGAATTAAATTGTGTGTTCTATTGCTAAGCAAATACCAACCGCTGTCTAATTTTGAATCGATTACTGCGACTTTGATGACGATGTGACCAAATTCAGAACTTTGTAGTTTCAACTTTTCCAGCGGCACACATGTAAAATTCAAATCCATTGGCTGCTTCACCCAGACAGTCTCTCCCATATGGTCAGCTGATCTTATGTGACACCGACAAACAGTATCAATGGACGCGCATGTCTCTTAAGATTGACATTTCAACTTTGTTGACCAGAGCTTTGCTAAGATATGGAGCGAATAAAGCGTCGGCCTGTTCTGTAGTTCCCACTCGCTTTACAAATTCCCCTTGTTTATCCTTTTTTAATTGAGGGCAATTTGGGCCTAAGTGCTGAGTCGAGTGACAGATACAACAAGCGGGCACCGTTCTCCGCTCGAATTTTTCGTTTCGCCAATTACCTTTGGGCGTAGAACCCTTCCCAAACTGTTGTTCTGATTTTTCGGCAGATTTTTAGTTATTATCCTTTTTGGCGAACTCGGTCTAACCCTTTCTATCGGCTTCCGCTCTGGCACTCTAACATGATTTGTTTTACGACTACTCCTAACTGATTCATATTGATCTAATTTTCCTGCCAACTCTAAAGGATCGACTAAATCTCCACATTCGTCCAGGAAATGATCTTTAATATCATTTGACACTCGTCGTTTTAGCTGATCAACAATCATTAAATCCTTTAAGCTCTTAAAATACCTCACATCCAAATCATCAAGCCAGCTCTCTAAATAATTTCTGAGTTCAAATACCATCTCTTCCCACAACGCACCTGACTTTCTTTGAGTTGTGTAAATTTTAAACGAAAGGTTTCTGGTTTCATTTTAAATGATTTTTTTAGTATACACATTTTAGCCCATAAAGCAGCTAATATTTTTTTCCCTTGATGTCTTATTCCTGCATGCCCTTTTAACCAAGATTTCACTCATGTGAATGCAAGACTTTCAAGGCAAAAGTATATCATCTAATTTTTGCTTTGCAAAGATCCCCTAATTTAAAGTGGAATAAATTCACTAGCAATTTATAAAATAGTTGTTTTCTTTAATTCCAAGTCAATTCACTGCTTTAAAGAAATAGTTTTGAAATTTTTAATGCAATCCAAACTTTAATGTGTTCTTTCTTATTTCAATGTAACATGTCGGCAAAGAAAAATATGATTTAAAAAGTTTTTGCTAAAGTTTATGCACATCTAGAACATATAATGTACACCTAAGAAAAAATTTTATATCAAATGTTTAAAGTAATTCATTCCGCATAATAGTTATATAAACTATTTTCTAAAGCACATTTTATTATTTTTAAATAGTGAGTGTTGTACAGTTTAATATTTGCATGTGAATTTTGAAGGTGCTTTCAAAGAAAATTACAAATTTACTATTTTAACATATTGTAGTTTAATATGTTAACAATCATTTCATTAAAAAAGGAAAGGTTACTGCTTAATGAAAATAGTTTGCTTAAGATTCCGGTGGATTTTCGGAAATAAAATAAATGGTATAAAGGTTTCTTAACGTTAAAAAGACAAAGTAGTGCACTTGTATTTCAAAAAGTTGAGTTTTTTTTATATTAAAAACAAGTAAATAAAAAGGACACTTTAAAGCATCTATAAGAATATAAATTGATTTATTTTATGAAAGCTTATTAATTAAGCTTGATGGCTAATATTTTGATTTCTTATTAGCGTTTTTGATGTTTTTTGTTATTTCCTTTTTCGTTTGATGTTTGATCTTGTGATTTGCCTCCTGGAATTTTATGTTTTGGGAAGTTCGGGCTAAGAGAAGCTTTGTTTTAGCCTAATGGCTTGCTTCTTATAGAAAATTTCCCAAACATTCCTTTGAATCCATTTCGAAAAGTTCTTAGCCCTTGAGAAACTGAACTTCAATGGATTCCTTGTTTTGTTTTCTGCTTTTATTTGCCTTCGAATTACTCTAGGATTGCTTTTATTTCCTTCATTTTTTACTTTTGACTATATGTTTATGTGTCTACTGTTCTTTGTTTTTTGTTTAGCTGCTGCAATTGCGCGCTTCTTAAACATTGGCGTAATTTTTTCTAACTTTATTTCTTTCTTCTTAAAAAGTTCTTTTGTTATTTTACTTTAATTTATTGTTTGCTAATTAAAATTTATTTTCTTGTTCCAGTTTTAAATTTTACTTTGTAAAAAAAGCTTCTTAAATTTTTTTTTTAAAAAAGAATTTTTTTTTAAAATTTGCTATAGATTTTTTCTTGTTGTTAGTTTGTATGCTCTATAAGAATATAAGTTATAGAAAGAAATACAAATATCAAGTGCAGAAGTATAAAATCACATAAAACTAAAAAAAATTGATTAATATTAAGAAATTTGGACTAATTAATTGCTAACAGCACAATTTTTTTTGTTTTATGTGATGTATTACTTTTTACTTGTCAATCAAAGAATGGATCGGTGCAGCAAGATTCAGTGTGAACTGTGTTTCTTATAAGTGTATGTTAGTACAATGTCCCATGCATGCTCGTTTGTATCCAAAAGCTGTGCCAAAAGCTTTAGTTGCCTTTTTTGTAATGCTTATGCACAGTCCATCCATCAGTATTCCAAGCAGGTGAAAAAAAAAGGGCGGAAGGTGTTTGATAAAAAGTGGCAAAAAGAACATCTCAAACATTTTTAATGAAAATAGGATCAATAGAAAAATCTGAATTATCTGATTTGTAGCGTTAGGTGTAAAAAAAATTAGAATTGGTGTTTGGGAAGCCACTCAAAAACATTATTCTTTTAAATGAATGAACTTAATGATCTGCATTCGAGTTCATAATTTTATATACTTTTTGAACAGTTTTAGGCTATAATTTTCTGTTGTGAAAAGTTATCTCTAGAAATAACTGCTTTATGTTTTTATTAGAAAACATTATAAGCCATTATTTCATTTCAAGTTTTGTAGTTAATACTTCCGCTTTTGTTTCCATTTTTAAATTTAAAACTGATTGAGTAAAAAACTCCACATTAAAAAAAATATTACTGTTCTTGATTTGCATACATTTCATTCACAAACATATTATTCTTGGGTCATGCAAAATTAAAATTGTTTTTTAAAAGTTTTATTTTAGGATAAAGGGATAAACATTAGTAAATTAAACATTAAAATAGTGATGAAAATATTAATATATTTTCATTTTCTTAAAGATTGTGGTGTCTTTAAATGAAATTGTACTCAATGAGAAATCTTTGAAGATTCTTTATTTTTTATCGTACCATAAGTGTTTCTTTAAATATTTTTGAAAACAGAAGCTCAAGGTATACTCTCAACTATATTAATATATATCTGATAACAGAAAATAATAATCTAACCTAATATAGATGGTTTCCCATTGAAATATTGCATATACATTGATTTTACAAGCATAAATATAAATAAGCGATGTACAGAAGTAAATTCAATATCTGTTACTGATTTTTTTTTCTAAATGAAGCTGTCATTGATTCGAACCGAAATTTTTTTGCAAGTTTTTAACCCTTCCTAAAAATTTCCTGAATTTTAAAATACTATTTGTTGTCAATCAGTTTAACTCTATTATTATTGTTTTGTTACTTTAAGGAATAGTTTTCCAGTATTGATGAAATAAAATGCCTCTGAAATATAAAATATTTCTTTGTTTTCAGATGGTATAATTTTAGATAAATTAAAGGAAGTGAATCCATCAAAAATAGATGTTGAAATTCGCTGTCTCAGCCCCGAGAATGGTGGATCTGAACAGTTTATGGAATATTTCCTGAAAGCAATGTCTGAATCGCTAAAGATAAAGAGAAATTTGTAATTAATACACTCTTATTTGGCCTTGTTTCTGCAGGTAAGAACAAGCTCTGTCTTGAAAAGCATTCATGGAAGACACTGATTAGAAATATTCATTGCACACTGCTGTTCAAAAGCTCCTTTGGATTTCTTTAAAAAAAGAAGCAGATTTCTTTTAATGATGTTCCTTGCATTAATATCTGATAATATTTAATTTTTTTTTACTATTTTTAGATATCTAAAAGTAATTAAATTGCATTTTTAATCTGTGAATGTTTGCTTTAACATCATTACTAAAGGATTTTTTAAAGAAAATATGTGTAATTGTTCCTTAGAAAATAACCCCTATAATTATCAAAATCAATTTTAAAATGTCTATACACTAAACATGAACTGTTAGAAATCTTGTTTTTCTCGTAAAAATGCAGGTATATATTGGCTAAACCATTGCAATAGGTAGACTTCTTTGAAGGAATCCACCTAAAGTAAATGAACGGAAGATAACAACAAGGAATATTATACATAGAATATTTAATCATTTGAAATATTTCCCACTGTGAAAAAAATTATCCAATTAGATTTTATTTTTTAACAAGAGTTTATGCTTGCTTAGAATTAGCTTAATAAAAAAAATATCTCACAAAAAGGTGTATTCATATATTGATATACTGATTTTTCTTTGAGAAATTACATTAATCAGACTATAGAAATCTTCATTTACAAGGGCTTCACTCCATATTTTTGTCCAGCCCTCAAAATCCAAAGCACAACTGTAATCAGAAGCATCCTGATAAGTTTATGGAAGCCAGGAGCGATGTTATTGACATAACGTCCAAGTTTTGCCATAAATCAAACTTCCAAGTATCAGTTGGTGAGAAGAAAGCGTATAAGGCCATGCAATGAAATTTAAGAGACATAGCGATGTGTTAGTAGCTGAGGTGTTTCCTTAAAGGTCTTTTATTTTTTAAATTTTTCTTGTTATTTTCTGTATTCTTGCCATTCCTTTGTAAGTAACAAATGATATTGTAATTTTGGAGCTTAGTTTTGCATAGTGTTACAATAAACAAAGAAAATAATGAAGAATATATATTTTTAGACCTAACAAACGATATGTCTTTTCTCAGAAGAAAACATTTGTAGGAAAATGGGACACATATGTACCCCGCTCGCCTAACGGAGGGTTAAAATGGCAGATACGTTGCTTTTCTTAGGCAATGCTAAACCTGCTAAATTCTTCTTCCCCAGTGTAGATTAATTATATTAAAGTCCCGTTTTGAAGCAACACCGGTGCTGTTTTGGACGGACCTTGCCAATTTGAATCGCGGTCAGATGACGAGGAAGGCACCTTAGCAGGCACCCCTTCTCTAATCTTCCACATCACACCAGCCGGGGGGGGGGCATTTGACGCATTATGAATGATAAAACGCGCAACAGGCCCTATTCACCGCGCATTTTCAGTGGAATAGGATTTCGACCTGGAAATCGCAGGCCCCGAATCCGAGATTATACCACCAACCGCACAAAATCCAAGTGAATCCAAAACAAATAAAATAGAAAACTCTTCAGTAAGGAAGAAAATCGACTTTGTATTTTGGATACCTTCCGTTTGTCTGTCTCCGATGGAATCAAATATTTGGCACAGATTTATAATTATAGTATAAAGACTACATTTCAAATTTTATTTATCTGCGTCATTAGTTTTGAGTAATCCCGTTCACATAGATGATAGTTGCGTTCACATACATGGTTCACACAGACTGACAAAAGTTCAATAATAGATAGAATTTCACCTAAATTTGATATTAATTTTTCTGATGATAAAACCATGTGCAAAATTTCACTTTTCTAACTTTGTCAGTTATAAGATATCGTGTTCACGTGAACACGGATAGGCAAACAGACTTCCCGTCGACGGATTTCGTCCGAAATTTGATAGAGATCTACTAATTGGGATAAATACCACATACCAAATTGCATCCATCTAGTTAAAAACGTTATACTTTTCAGACGCCAACAGACATAGATAATTCCAAAATTTTGTTTTTCAAAGTCAGGGAGGTATAAAACTATGAGATTCATCAAATTCTCGAGGTCAAATTTTTCAAGAGAATATAAAAATGGAATTAACTAAATATATTAATTTGGCTTGTGGTGTTTATGCCCAAGTGTAGATTTCTTTAAAATTTTCAACGAAGACCGTTAATACTGTCTGTCTGCCTCTTTGACCATTCGCATTGGAAGTCAATGACTATCAAACAAATGCTTCAATTTTTCTCAAATATGGAAATCCAATGGATTCAAGTTCGGGAAGTGTTGAGACAATCTAAGGGTTTAGCCGACACTCATAAATGATTTCATTTCATTTTCTTGTGTCTGATTTCGATGAAATATTTACCATCGATATTGAAGAGAAGTGCTATATTGACTAAATGAGAATACACGAGTAATAAATGAATAATATTTATTTTTCTTTTTTCGGTATAGAGTTTTCGCTTTGGTATTCAGATATTCTATAAGGATGCTTGTAAGAATTCAAATAAAAGTGCATGAAGAGTCCGAAGAATATGACGGAAGGTCCTACATTTACGACAACCAAAAGCGGTGAAAGGCTGCAGCTCTTTTCAGAGAACAGGCACAGGAAAACAAAGTACAGGGACACAAGTACAAATTCAACCTAAAAAAGAAAAAAATAATAATAATATCAACCGGTGTAATAAGAATAATTTATTTTCAAATAATGAAAATCTATATATTTTAAATCAAAAGTAAAGGACTAGTCCCCCAGCCCCAAACACATTTTCTGTTTCGACAGTTTTCATTTCATATGAAAGCTTATGATATCTAGATATATGTCATAAAATGACATTCAAAGCTTATAACATAAAATGTTCGCTTCCTACCACCGCCCTCCATTTTCGAGAGGAATCGTAAACACACTACGTCACCGTGCATTGCGTATGGAGGAAATCCTTGACAGAGTTTCGCAGACCCAACTACTGGACCGATTTCGACAAGATATGTAGATTTTAGATATGTCAGCAGCCTAGACAGGCCTTCCACCCACAACTCGCCAATTTTTACAGACATCGCAAGATAAATCATTGGAAGAATTCCTCAGCCTCTACAACCGCAAATTAGTTTCTACAAGTTGGAAGCGCAAATTTAATATTATGGATGGCGTTAACTTAACATGACGTCACAGTGGCATGACTACCGTGCCGTTGCTTGTTATGGTTTTAGTGGAGTACTAAATAACTCTAGCACATACTTCACAACCCACTCCGAACCAGCCTGCCAAAATTGGTTTAAGGCTTTAAATGGGCAGAGGGGAAGTTTTTTTTATTGAACCTCAAACAAAGTTTCTATTCTACACCGAAACACTGTTAGATAAAGCTAAATCGAAATAAATTTAAATACAATACTCTGTGAGTCAATATTGACAGCTCAGTCTGGAAGAACATAGCGACAGCATAATTATCTACATCTAATGCATACGACACCCATAAATTAGGTGGGGAATAATACAAAAAAGAAAAGTAATGATGCAACATCTCTATCGGCTGAAAACGGTCAAGAGAAGATAAACCAAATGCCAGGGGTGAGAAAACAGGAGTAGATAAAAACAACACAAAATAATAGCTTTAAGAAATGTCAAATTAAATCCACACACATGAAACACACACACTCAAACAAACACATCAACAGAAGATGGGATAAGCCAAGAAAGAAGATTTCAGTATTAAAACAATTAACTCTCCTAAGAAAATTTAACCCCCATAATCAATCAAATTTAACCAATATGCGAAGTACAAAGTAAGGCAGTCAGTCACAGGAAAGTCGATAGCGGAAGCCAGAAGTGGTTCCATATAGAGCAAGCAGATAGGAAACCTCCAGTCAACGTCAATGCTAGGAACCCGTTACAAAATCAGACAAAGATCAACTAAACGAACCTCCACTACCACTCCAAAGATAAATTAATCATAAAAACACATAGTGTAGAGATCTGAAGCATCTCAATAAAATGGGGAAATAGTGATTAACATCACACAGTTTAAAAAAATGAATAGAGAAATCTGCTGGATATAAAATTAGAAAGATAAAAGTTTAAAAATTGAAAGTTTAAAATAGTTTACACTGAACTCAGATGATCACAGACAGCTTAGCTAATTTTAAAACAAGAGATCACATTGTGTCACGATTAATTTTGTAAGACAAAATGTTTTCGAGCCACAATGGCGTAGCGTTGTCTGTGGGTCTCCTAAGGTGGAACTCATTTGTATAAGGAGACTCAAATACATAATGATCGGGGTCACCAAGAACCCCGCATTCACAATAGGGGGAATATAGTATATTAAATCTGCTGAGATAGCGTGGGAAAGGTCCATGTCCCGTAAGAAAGTATAAGATATATTTAATAAAAATTAATATTTTTTCATCCACGCGCGGCACGTAAGCCTTGATCCGGGTTCCTTACACTGATTGGTATTCGGGGTAACAATTATTCTACCTTTCCAATAAATTTCTTTTTAACTGTAATTTCAGATATGAGTATGGAAATGGGAGATTCATTAACTCTCCATTTGTGGTTGTTAGCTTGTTGAATTTGTCGCCGAGCTCATTTCCTTGGTTTCCCAGCCTGAGCTTACACCCAGATGAGCCCAACCAGTCTCTCCGCCAAGCGAAACTTTTTTAAAATTGAATTAACAAAATTTGATTTAGTTCCGT
This sequence comes from Araneus ventricosus, assembly GCA_013235015.1. Taxonomy (NCBI): domain Eukaryota; kingdom Metazoa; phylum Arthropoda; class Arachnida; order Araneae; family Araneidae; genus Araneus; species Araneus ventricosus. The sequence continues at coordinate 14,225 of BGPR01003527.1, forward strand.
GTCTCCTGAGGGCATCGATAGAGACTTACTATCAGTGAATATCCTAATTTTAGCATTAATTTCAACTGCCCAGTCAGCGGTCACTTCAAGAGCGGCCAATTCCGCCTAGAAAACAGTATTATTTGGTTCTAGTTTATGACAAATTGTTTTATGCCCAGTTTCTTTGTTCAGGATGCACACTAAGAATCCTACACCACCAGCGACCTTCAGCCCGTCCGTGTACACCTCAAATATATTATCGTCTAGTCTGTCTTGTAAATTTAAAACCCTAACATCCAGGGGAATTCAAAAGCAACAAATAGTAATACAATTCAACTGTTCCATTGAGGCCTCTTGAGCTAAAGGACCAAATTTGAAATTTAAGGTATTAATAATTGGCCTTTAAGATGTAAGGGAGGGATACTGGACAGGACATTAAGCGCCTGTGTGGCAGTTGTTTTATGTGGTATCAAAAGTTTTAAAAGAAAACGCTTTGAACGGTATGAAGACGAATAATTTGTTCGACAGTAAGGTCTCCACCCCTGACACCAGCTCCATAGATTAGAGAAAGTTCAATAAAAATAATATACTACATTTTCACTAACTTTTTGTTTATATCCCAGTTTGCCTTCGTGAACCTATTAAAATTGTTTGTCAGTTTGTAAATCATTTTATGAAGGGACAATATATGATTGGACCAGGTCAGTCTGATTTCCAGCAGAATTCCCAAATATTTTCGAGAGTTCCCTCTTTTAACACTTTGCCCATTGATCATAAAAATGGAATTTTTATTAAAACACTCTTTCTGTAGTGAACATTAGATCTGAAAGCGTGAACCTGACACTTGTCGACCGACAGGTCAAGTTTTAAGTCTCTCAATTTATTGGCAATATCGTTCAGCGCCTTATCTGTATTATTCTCCCATTCTTCCCTGACTCTGCCGGTCGAAACAAGCGCAAGGTCATCAGCAAACGCCTGTAAAATCAAGGTGTCACTATTAAGAATTGAAAGTTGAAGTATAGGTTCCACAAATTGGATGATATAACAGAATCTTGTGGAAAGCCTATGGAACAAATTCGTTCGATTTCCATAACATCATTCTTAAAAACAACACACCTATCCAGCAGGTAGTAGTAACTAAAATTTTATCAAAATGGTCTGATATCATAAAATTCGAAGATGTTAAAAAGAACCACCATCCACAAAGTCTCTTCTCCATCCAGGGAGATCAATGAACACTGATCTGTTTCTTTTATCTCCTGATTTTATTAACGATATTGATAAGTGCTTTTTCTCAGCTTTTCCCCTCCCTGAAACCATAATGATTGGCATAAGTGATATTTCTCTCATTTAAATAATTATTAAAGGGATTCTATAAAAGTCTTTCCAGAATTTTGCAAATGGTCGGTTGGAGGCAGACTGGTCGGTTGGCATTACAGGATAAAGGATCCTTACCCGCTTTCCGAAAAAAGTAAACTTACCCTGTCTCAAGCATTTTGGGAAATAATCATAATAAAAACACTTATTAATAAAAGATTTTATTAGAATCATATATGGCCGTCCATATACGATAATCAAGCTGATCCATGCCAGGGTATTAAATTTTCTTTAAATTGTAAGACACTGTATCCAACTACTTAATGCTGAGATGATCCATGAGGTCCTCCATGGGAGTGTTATTAGGGGGGGAAGAAATGACTCATCAATAATTCAACTCTCTCTCTTTAGCGCTTAGATTAACACATTTAATTAATCTGTGCTTAAATTTGTTAAAATGGCTTTCACCCTCTTGGAGGATGCTCGATGCCATCCAAAATTTATTACATGCTTTCATTATTGCTTGAATTGTTTCATGTTTCTAAAGACGGAATTTGTAATAAGTCTTTCACTGTCTTCCTGATGTGCTAGAGTTATGATTTTTTTTACACTTGTGTAATCTTGAAGATAATACACTATTTTAATATTTTCAGAACTTAATCCCACTAATCGATTAGTTTCATTAGATTTTGGTGTCACATGTGCGAGCGCTTCAAATGTGCGACGGTATTGAATTTGAAAACGAATGTTTCATATTTGTAAGAATGGTAGTTATTACGATGAATTTTTCATTCACTTCCTGATGCGCTAGAATTCTTAAATTTTCTACACTTAAGAGTTCTCGATGAGAATATATTATCTTAATAATTTCAGAACTTAATTTGTCTTTAAATTTGCTAATTTAATTAAATGTTGATGTCATAGGAGTTTCCCCATTTAGTAACAAATTTTTAAAAAACTCATTTTAACATTGTTTAAAATTTATAATGATGAATTATAAATTAAAGACTGAATAGTAGAAAACAAATTTAAATGACAAATTCTAACTTTTTGCACATTAATAAAAGTACAATTCTTAAAACTGTTTTGATTATTCAATCCTATTTACCAAATGCAGTGAGGTCAAATACTTTTTCCACCCTAAATACTTTTGAATTTCTGGTCCGAGAGAAGATAGACCGTAGTAAAAATACATCCATACATGAACAAATGAATTTACCATAGGTAAGATAGTGTTGTAGCCTCCTGAAAATAGAAAAAAATTATTTATAATACAAAAGAAAGGATTTCAAAGTTGCGTGTTTGCATTGAAAGATTTTTGGAGAACGAATTTATTTTCACATTGAGGAGGAGTAAATTGAATGGCCGACCTTATAATTGGCTGTGCAAAGCGAGATCATACTTCAACACGACCATTCGGCAATTTGCCTGTTTGTCTATAAATTTGTTTGTTACGTGGTCACGACCAAACTGGGTGTTCGATATTTTTCTATTTGGTATGAATGGTCCGTGAACTCAATAGAAACGACTTATGTGTATGTAGTGATGTGGGTGGGTGAATACCCATTCGGCATGTAAATATTTTTTGGGTATATTCCCGTGTATTTACTCAAGGCATAAGAATATATACAAAAACTTGATATTTTGAAAAAAAAAAGTGTTTGTGAATAGTGATTCAAAAGTAAACATACGGTGATCGAGCAGGCCAACGCACCGGACCACCATATCCGATCAAAATCTGACGTCTAGGTGGTTAAGGAAGGATACGGCTGAAATGAGAAGGAACACCATCGTATTGGAACCATATTGTCTGTCGCAGCTATGCAGAAAACTGTTTGTCACTTAAAAGTTGTGGCAACACTTGCTACAGACAGATTAAGTAGTTACTACCGTATTGGATGGAGTTGCTAGAATTATTATGAAACGTTACAGCAAGGTAGGTGCCCAATGATAAAATTTAATTTAATACATATATATCAATTATTTAATCAATTCTGGGTACTGAAATATATAACACAATGATAAGCAATTCCAGCTATACTCATATAAATCACCTACATTTGCAGACCTGAAAAACCTA
>BGPR01003527.1:48374-134452 GCA_013235015.1 Araneus ventricosus
ATATATATATATATATATATATATATATATATATATATGTATAAATCGAAATATAACTTATTATATATGATCATACAAAAACGAAGACAAAAAGACATATCAAGAATCAAATTCTATAATAAAAAGTCATTATTTCAACAATACAACCAAATTTAAAACAACATGAACATAAAATTAAGTTTAAACATCTATATGTCAACATGTAAAAAACTCTGTTTTTATTAATAGTATTAAAAAAGGAAATCCTAGTATTTGGAGTTTTCAACAATTAATATAGCAGCTTGGCTGTGGACAATATTCAGACAAGTTAAATTAATTTTGCTGTACAAACCATCCCTGTTACTAAAGTCGTTGAAAAAACAAACAGGTTAATTTATCCTAAAATGAAATAATTTAGAAAGAAAAATCATAATCTAACCCTAACAATAAAACATAACTATATAGAAAGGACTAAAGTTCAAGATAAAAATATGTAATACAGCAATATATTGCACTTTTATATTGCACTGAAAACATTAAATATATCATTCAATAAAATATCCATACTATTCATTAAACATTAAATATTCAGTGTCTCTTCTTATCCTTACCAGAATTCAACATTTTTACTATATACCGCCACTTAGCTTGACATCACAGATTGCCAAAACTAGATTTCCAACTATGAAACAGCATAATTGACCAAATAATATAATTAACTTTTGATATTAAAGAATTAGTATGATACCTATATTAAAAACCTCAAAGCAGTTAAACATGTAATACTATTATTTATCTAGAAAATATATTTGAAAATTGGTGAAAATGTGTATTAAGAAGGAAAATTTCATTTTAAAAAATCCTGGCGCCATCTATGGGAAAAATCTGAAACAAAAAAATCAATACCCAAATTTGAATAAAAATACACATTACAAGTAAAACTTGAAAAAACATAAACCTACCCTCAAAGAAATAAAAATATTCCATTATATACCAATATGACTGTTTTATTCTAAATGACCTAAATATTTCTTATCTATATAAACTCTTAAAAATTTTTTGGCATTCCATAATCTATTGCAAAACAATAAAAAATTTTTATGTTCTTAATTCTATTATCATTGTCTGTTACTAAATTATTATTTCTAATTATATAATTTTTCACTAAATTCTTGAAGACAGAAATGCTAAGATTACTATCCCAGAAAGGAAATTTCTTAATTTGAAAATTAAATGCATTTCTTTTATCATAGATATCTGTTACTATTTTATTATCTATAATTTTTATATCTAGATCTAGAAATTCTGCAGCTAATTCATTGTCATTAGTTTTTATAAGTTTTAAATAATCAGAGTAGAAGTCAATATGAATATATATATATATATAATGATTTCTTTGTTGCAGTCGTTGAATAAAAAACATGACGAGTTATTAAGTAATTTTCATTTACTATGGGAGAGTGGCAGATATACCTACATCTTAGTTGAAGTTTCAAGTAAAAAAGCGAAAAGAAATCCCTGCATTTTCTCAGGTAGAGATTTAACATGTAGACACGTGATCAAAGTGAAGGGAATATTGGCTATTTTTAATAAATTACGCAAGTGTTTTAGGATAAGTCTAGCGCCAAGGAGACGTCGTCATGATTTTCTGTGGGTACGTGAAAGCGATTAAAATATTCTTTTAGTAATAAATATGCCAAAACGCGAGATTTAATATACCTCCAGAGCGGGAAATAAAACGAAACTGGAGTTTAAGAAAAGCGATTTTGGAATACATTAATATAGTACAAAGATTATAAAATATATGATATTAGAATTTAAAGTAAAATTAAGTGAGATTATTACAATTCCTCCCCCCCTCAAGGCGCGTGTCTGCTCCAGGGCCCTTGACATACACCCGTATCTTACAGGGATGCCCAAATAAGAAATTAAAATTTAAATTTGAAATAGAATCCTTATAAAATTTCCCTTCACTTTCTCATAAACATAAAAATAATTTCCAATTTTCAGCCAATAAATGTGTAAGAATAGATATATAAACAAATAATTATGTATATGAAACCATATATGCAAAAACATGAAGAAAACAAAAATACTTTAAATACAAAATTCTTTTAAAATAGATCTTCAGATGGCACAGTTGTGAAGATCTAGACTACAGTAAATAGGAATGTTGAATATACTGTCTATCAAAATTTCATAACTTTTAAATATCAATATAGTAAAGCTGAACACCGAAATAGGAATATCAACAAATAAGATTCAAAATATTGTTATATTATAAAACATGAACAAAGAAACAAATTATATAAAGTGTGTTTGTTTGTAAATTTGTGTATAAAAAATTTTTGTACTGCATTGTCTTTCAATACTTGAAACTCAGTGACTTTGGGTTTATAAAGACCCATTCAGTCACCAAGAACAGAGGTAATAATTGAATTCTCTCCCTACTTCCATCCAGGAGCACTCGCTTCTTCAAATGTGAAAACAGAGTGTCCAGGATGAAACCAGGAAGAAAAATGAACTGAGTTGGGAGGTTGACCCTGTCTCACAAATCATAAAACTACTTGTTCAATTTCTTATTGTGAAAATATTTCACAACAACATTGAGGAAAAACAAAAACTTTTAGACTGGAAACGGCGGGCCAACCTGACAAAGGGAAGCAAAAAGAGTTCTTTTTTCTATGTGTAGAGATACTATTTATTCGTGACTCAGTTTTAATTCTTCAGGGTGATAATAAGTTCTTAATTTTGAAGCGTGAACAATTTCAGTAGGTTTTTTAGTTAAAGCATTTAGTTTGGTTATTTCGCAGTTTACATCACAAAGTTTTTTTACTATTTCATAAGGATCTGAAAAAACTGGAGATAATTTTCTACGATTCAGATAATTAAATTCCTCATACATTACAATATCACCAGCCTTAAAAGGAGAATCAATGAAACGAGCATCATATTTAATTTTGTTTTCATCATGATACTTTATTGTATTCTGTTTTGCCAATTTCCTGGCTTCTTCAACTGAAGGATAGAATTGATTTTGAGTTAATGGAGGGAAATAAGCTAAAGTACCAAATAACAAATATGAAGGAGGAAATTTTGTGACAGAGTGAGGGGTTAAATTATATTCATTAATAACTTGTTCCAGAAGTTTAGTCCAAGGAGTTTTGGTAGGAGAAGAATTCACTTCACATTTTAATTTGGTTAAAATAGACTGATTCACTCGTTCACATTTTCCATTCGTTTGTGGATGATGGGAAGATGTTAATAAGTGCTTGACATTGTAATTTCTAAGGAAGCGTTTGAATTTAGATGAGGTAAAATCACCATTTCTATCACTTTACAATTTAGTTGGTACTTGAATTTGAAAAACTTGTTTTTGACAATTAGCATAAGTTTCTGTTGTTTCACTTTTGGAAGGGAAAGCCCAAATATAACAAGTTGCATGATCAATTACTAAGTGCAGATATTTTTAGTTGAATTCTAGTTGTTAAATCCTCCAACAGTATCGATCGAAAGATATTCAAAAGGTCGATCTGTGGGTGGCACAGTCTGTAAAAGACCAGATCTTTTTTGCCTTTTCTTTTTATTTAATTGACAAATATCACAGTGTTTGACAAATATTGTAATATCTTGGTTAATGTGAGGCCAATAGTATTGAGAAGTAATTAGATTTATCATCTTTTGAGTACCCGGATTCCCAAATTGTTCATGAGCATTTTGCAAAACTTTTCGCCTTAGCGAGAATGTACAACTATTTTAAATAAATTTTTCTTTTTTAGGATGAGAACATCATTGATTTTCTTATATTTAGAATTATCCAAATTGTCTAGATTTTGATATGTCCTTATCTCATCTAATTCAAGTAAATGTACAGAATGTTGGATATATTGGGCAATAGGATGCCTTGATAACATGTCAACTTCAGCATTTGCTGCTCCCTTTAAATATTTAACTTCATAATCGAACATGCTTATTTTTAAAGACCAACGAAACAATCTTCTCCTTAAATGTTTTACATTTTTAAGCCAAACAAGGGCAGCATGATCAGTATGAATTATGAACTTTTTACCATGTAAATAATAATAAAACTTTTCAAGGGAATCCACTATAGCCAAACATTCCAATTCTGTGATGCAATATTTTTTTTCATAACTACGTAAAGTTCTAGAATGGTATGACACCGGGTGAAGATTACCAGAACTATGAGGCTGTTTCAAAATTGCCTCAATTGCCACTTGAGAAGCATCACAGAACACATGAAGAGGTAATTTAGGGTCGTACAATTGTAATACAGGTTTAGTTACCAATTTATTTCTTAACAATTCAAAAGCTTTTTGGAATTCTGCAGTCCAATGCCATTGTTTATCCTTCTTTAAATGTTGATTTAAAGGTTCCCTAATTTTAGCATAAGAATCAAAGAATTTGTTATAAAGGTTGACAGAACCAAGGAAACCCTGAAGTTGCTTAACATTTTTTGAAGACTGCATTTTTTAATACTTTCAATATTATGATTATCAGGAGTGATGCAACCCTCTTTAATTTCATGGCCAAGAAAGTTGATTTTATCTTTAGCAAAAATGTATTTTGAAAACTTTAGTTTGATATTTTCTTCTTCACAAATTTTAAATATTTATTCTAAATCAGCATAGTGTTCTTCTAAAGAGTTTGAGAAAATCTCTATGTCATCAAAATAATGTCATGCAAAAGTTGAGAATTTATGTTTGTTTAAAATTCTACGGATTGTACGATTAAATATTGCAGGAGCATTCCGTAAACCAAAGGGGAGAACTTGAAATTCATATAAACCTTCACTTCTAACAAAAGCTAATTTTTCTTTATCTTTTTCATGAAGGGGATTATGCCAATAACCTGATGCAAGATCTAAAGTTGAAAATATTTTAGCATTAGTTAATTTACCTAACAGTGTATCAATTCGTGGTAAAGGTTCCACATCAGTTTTACAACGATCATTTAATTTTCGATAATCAATGCACAACCTAGTTTTTTTCATTTCATCTCTGTTATAAGCCAACTTGACAGGAGAGGAGTAACAACGATTAAATTCTTTAATTAAACCTGCAGCCAATAAATTCTTTATTTGTTTATTTATTTCAACTTCTTCAGTAGCTGAAGTTCTGTATGCTCTCTGGGAAACTGGTATGTCTGTTGTCAAATTTATTCTAGTGGGCTCTATTCTAATTTTCCCTACATCATATTTATTTTTAGAGAAGACATGAGAATATTCTGACATAAGTGATGAGATTGGAGTGGATAGTTGCTTAACAATCAAAGATGGAAAAATTTCCTCTGAGGTATTAACTATGCCATCCTGATTACCCACTTTGTTATTTGTATTTTCTTGTATATGTAAAGACATTTGATTATTTATTTTTGTATGTTGATTTATAATATATTTTCCATTTTGTAATATTTCATTTTTATCACAATCAATAACGAATTTATATAGACTATAATCTGGCAGTCCCAAAATGATATATGGTAAGTAACAAGTAATAAGAACTTTGCATCGTAACACTCCAATTTTTTAAAATAATCTTTCTTAAAACATCTTATATATCAGCATGAACTACCTTAATTTTCCACATTAAATATGATGAATTTCAAAATTTAGCATGCACACTTCAAGAGCATATTCAAATTTAACTCAACTCTGAAATTAGCACATTACCTTCAGAACAAAACTATTTCAAATATAATCTTAAATCGATTGATAATCAACCACAAAATATAAATGAATACTTAATTAATTGTAAAGTTTAGAAACCAATATATAAAACGAAATTCAAGAAATATTTTTAAAACATAATGAACCAAAAAAATATTTTCAATAGTAAAACAGAATGTATAAGCACATAATTAAATTGAATATTAACTGTTATTATTTATACACAATTTGCAGCTGCATTTTTTTCTTATGATCTTTTACGCATAGCACTATTTTCGATGATTGATTTTTTTTTCTTTTGAAGTAAACATCACTTTTGAAGAGAACATAAGCAATCTCTCGTTCTTGTTGAAACCGAACTTACTACTTGAACATTTCAAGAGCTTATTTTTAGATGTTGAAGAACATCATTCACGTATTTTTTCTCTCTGTGAATGAAACAGAAGGATATATTGCAGATCCGAGCGATGAGCTTTTTCATGCCCATTCTTTTATTGATGCAATTTTACACGAAACAACACTTTAGCAGATCTGAGTGATGACAGCTGGAACGTGTCTGGATAGCATCTGACGAAAGGAATTCGAACTTATAGTAGAATCACATATAAACATATCTGTAAAATTTTTTGAGCTGGCATATTATGTATGAAAAACTCGTTTAAAATTTGGAAGTTAGACTTTGGATTTTTGAAGAGCTGATAGTGACTGGGCAAAGTCAGATTTGATTTTTCTTCTATCGGCTTCAAGCTCCACGCTGAATATAATTTTACGATGACGACGAAAATTATTTCCATGGAAGGCGCCACTGAGATTTCCGTGGAAGCCGCCGTTGATGCACTGTCTTGTTCTTTTGTTACCCCGCCACTCCCCATTCGTTGATTTCGATTTTAATTTTTGCATCTTTAATTTTTTTTCTCCGTGCGGAACAATGATACTTCCGACTCTTAAAATTATTTCTTTGTTGCAGTCGTTAAATAAAAAACAGGCCGAATTATTAAGTAATTTTTATTTATTATGGGAGAGTGGCAGACATACGTATATCTTGGTTGAAGTTTCAAGTGAAAAAGCGAACAGAAGATCCCTGCATTTCCTCAGGTAGGGATTTAACATACAGACACGTGATCAAAGTGAAGGGAATATTGGCTATTTTTAATAAATTACGTAAGCGTTTTAGGGAAAAGTCTAGAGCCAAGGAGACGCCGTCATGATTTTCTGTGGGCACATGAAAGCGATTAAAATATTCTTTTAGTAATAAATATGCCGAAACCATATATATACTTGCTACACAAGTTCCTCATTACGAAAGTTGAAGTACTGTAGGAATAAATAAGCCCAAACTTAGGCTCTCAGGGCAGGATGGGCCAGACTCACAAATACATTTAACAAATTGACCGGTTGACATAGTTGGCGATTTTAATGAAACTTGATTCACAGGTTCCTCATTAGCTGAATTGAAGAATTGTAGAGGTAAATAAGCCCAAACCCAGGTCTTCAGGGCAGGGTGGGCCAAAATCCACAAAATACATGTAACAACTAGGCCGATTGACGTGCTTCGCGATTTTGATGAAAATTGGCGTTCAGGTTCCGCATCAGACAACTTGAAGTACTTTAGGGGTAAATAAGATCTAACCCAGATATTCATGGCAGGGTAGGCCTAAGTCTCAAAAATACTTATATTACAAATAGACCGATTGACACAATTGCTGATTTTAGTTGCTTGGGCGATTTTTATGAAATTTGGTGCACATTTTTCTAATTAGGCAGTTAAAAGCTTTATAGGGATAAATAAACAGTAATTCAATCCATAAGGGGTTTGGGAAGAGTCATTTTAATACATCTAATAAATGGATCGATTGGCATGCAATTTGATATAACTGGGGCAATTTTGATGACTGTGTGTACATATGTTCCTGTTAGGCTGATTAAAAGTAGTTTTGGGGTAAATAAACAATAATCCATTTCTTCAGAGAAGAGTGGAGCAAAATTCCCAAAATACACTTAAATAGTAGAGCCGATTAACATGCTGTTGGATATGGCTATGACGATTTCAACGATATTTTGCACATATGTTTCTCAGAGCCTGGTTAAAAATACTCCATAGGTAAATAAATTCTAACCCAATTCCTTTAGAGTAGGGGACGTTAAGTCGTTTAAATACCTCTAACAAAAGGACCGCTTAACATGAAATTTGATGCAGATAGGGATATGTTGATGACACAGGGTACATAAGTTTTTCTCAGGCTGACTAAATGTTATGTAAGGGTAAAAAATGCTAATCGAATTCCTCAGATTAGGTTGGATGAAATCCTCAAAATACATGTAAACCCTTGGTCCGATTGACATACTGTTGGAGACGGCTAGGGAGAATTTGATGAATTTTGATAAATATACTTCTAATTAACCAACTAAAAATATTGTAGGGCTAAATAAAAGCTAATATAATCTATGAAGTTAGAGTAGGATAAAGTCGTTTAAATACATGCTGCAAATTTACAATTCACATAAAATTTGACACTGCTTAGCAATTTGATGAAACATTATGTATATGTTTCTCACAATCCAAATAAATGCACTTTACCACAAATATTTACTCAATACCTCAAGTAGAGTGGAGCAAAGACACAGGGCGATTGACACGAAACTCGATACGGCTGGAAATATTTTGTTGAAAATTGGTGCACATATTCCTTTCTAACCGACTTGAAGCACTATTGGGTGAAAATAGCCCCTAAGGCAGTCCTTCAGGGTAGGTTGTGGCAGTATCTTAAATAGGGGAAGGTGGTGTACCTTGGACATAAGTGTACCATGAACCTATGCCGATTTTAGCGCCATCTGTATAGATGTATAGAAAATGTTATATGTATTTTGTACACTTGCCACCAAAGGTCCCAGTGTACCTGAACTTATTTGTCAAGGTGCTCATTTGAATGAATGAATCCTGAGAAAGGAAATTGACCCATCAAAAGTAATTTTTTCCTGTTGAATTTTGTGTTAATAGTTCCTAAACATACATAAATTACTTTATAGTAAAATGCCTAACTTATAAAGCACAGTTTTAGCTATAATAACATGTGTAAGAAATTATGTTAAGTCTAACCTCAACTTAGTAGTCAGCCATTTTCCATGAAATGGCCAAGTAGTGTACCTTGGACCATGAACAAGTGGTGTACCTTGGTGCATGACCACTACATGGTCTACCACTTATGTTGTGGAAAAATGTGATGTAATGTGGAAATTACCACATCCCGTGTTGACTGGAGGATCTGAAAGGCAGCTTCGGAAATTAACATTTGGAAATGACTTGTCTAATTACAATGTTGGTTAAGCCTACTCATAGGAATGAAACTGTTGCTGTAATAATTTTATATTCGGTCTAATCTAAGACCTCATTAAGTAAAAGAGCTCATTATAACATTTTTCTGTAGCTAAAATACCAATAAATGCTTATGTTCAAACTATTCGGTTAGATTTTTTAAATCTAGAAATAGCTGGTCCAAGGTACACCACCCATGGTGTACCTTGGTCCTATTTGCACTTTTTTTAAATTGTAAATAATGCACTGAAATACTTTTTTTAAAAATCTACAAAAAATATATGTTGTGTATAAAGGCCTAAAATATGAAAGAAAAATTGTCTGGTTACCTTTCTTTTAGTAATTATCCAATTAAAAATTAAAAAGTAAAAATGGGACCTAGGTACACCACCTTCCCCCACAAGTAAAAAAATGGATTGGTCGAAATGAATCATAACTCGCAGGTTTCAACATGTCGAACTAAAAATATCGAGGGGTAAAATCTTTTTTAATCAATCATTTAGGATGATAATTGCCGATAAGATATGGGGAAATGTTTAATTTAATGTTTCGTTAGTTGATTTAGACACGTTAATTTTTAAAATATTTTCTTAAAAAAATGACTCCAACTTTGTTCAACAACAACAAAAAGAATACTGCATTGAGAAATGGGCCCTATCGCACACTCTTCTGGGTTGGATGGGGGTCAGTCATTGAAATACATTGAGCAAATCGACCAATTAGAATGAAAGTTTTATGGTCAGTGTTCTTAAAATAATAAGAAGCTCACCAAAATTGGCTAATATAATAATGCAAGAAATGTAATTAATATTGTAAGCTTATGATATAAGATAAATGAAAGAAATTTTTGTACTATTAATTTATGAATCTTTTCATAAAAAAATTGATTCTCGCAATAAAATAATATTCAAAAACATTTTGTTCTTTATAAATAATAATTCAGTTTCCGAATTTACGAGCGATTTTGACCTTAAAAAGATAGGACAACGTCGAGTACTCTGCTAGTATTATAATAAAAGGAAGACAGAAAGAACATTTGAATCTATTCGAAAGAAAAACTGAAATGTTTCGGATTTTACTCTCACCTACACGAAGTATACAAAGATAAAGTATTGTAATCGTCAAAAAATTCTAACTCAAGATTTTGACAAATCTCCACGGTTCAGACCTCTCTGAGTCCAAAAAACGCAATTTTCGAATTGTGTCTTCTGTCAGTGAGCACGATAACTCGAAAGCTGTTACAGTTAGACGGATGAAATTTGGTATGCGATCTTTACACATAATTTGTAGGTTTCTATCAAACTTTGGACAAAATCCGTCCAGAGGAAGTCTGTCTGTCCGTCTGTCCGCGATAATTTTAACACGATAACTCAATTACTAAAATAGCTAGATAGATAAAATTTGGTACACTGTTTTATCATGACGATTGTAAGTCGGTATCAAATTTTGGACCAAATCCGTCTAACGGGTGACTGTCTGTCGGTCTGTTTAATCGCACACTTGTGAATACAATAACTCTTTAAAATAATGACTTAGATATATGAAATTTGTCTTTCGGCCTTCTAATCTTAATTGTAGATTTCTGTCCAATTTTCGTTTCAATCAGTTAAAAAAGTTTTCAAAATGCATATTTGGTTCAAATTGCACATTGCGACTGTGTGTTGGAGAGCGCTTCGCTTATTTTACTCCCTTTAGTATTGTTGGCTTTTGACCTTGGCGATCTACGAAGGAAATTGTACCGAGCAAACGCACGCTTCGGAAATTATGGCAACCCCTAAATTGAAACTTCGTTCTAAAATTCTTCAGAAGGACGCCTGTGATTAACCAGAGGGTGATGAAATCTTATGCGATATCTATAATAAAATTTCGTATTCAAAAACGTTAAATAAAATCTTACTAGTTGTGGTATCCTCAGCGCGCATAAAAATTGCGAAAATACGCAATTTTTATGCGCGTGGAATGCGGGCAAATGTCATTTTTTTTGCAAAATATCAAGTTTTGGGGAATTCATAAATTTTATGTTTCATTGTAAGTCACCATTCATATTTTTTTTATTCTCAAAATACAGAGGCTTAGGGTATTTTGAGAAAAAAATTATGAATAGTGATTTACAATGAAACCCAGGTATATGCCTCAAAAATATTTACCTACCCACTTGGTGTTTACTCACCCCACATTACTGGTCGTATGAAAGAAAGTTTCGGTTAGGTCACTCCCACTGGTTTATGAGGTAATGTTCTTTTTCATAGTTGAAATACTTCTTGAAATATAGTGAGATTGAACCCTAGTGATTATTTTGTGACTCCCTGTATGAACGAGATTTCAATTTTGTTTATTTTTTGCAATCCAGAAAATTCGATACACCGCTGTAAAACTTCGTCATTGGGAATCTTTAAAACTTCAACATTTTGTTTGAAGATGATTATTAATGTTTAAGGTAGATCTTTTTAATGTCAGGGTTTTAGAAAACTTTTAAAATATTAAATACTAAAATAAATTAGAGTATTGTTTTATATAAAGTATATATTACTAGGGGTTCTGCCCCCTTCTCGCTGAAGAGAAGATTGCGTTGTAATCCTCCGGTGTTTGCTACAAAAAACCTACTAGCTTCGCTCGCTACAATGAAGACACTGCGTGTCCTAGCACAGTTGTTGCAAAATCTTTATATATATATTACACCCCTTGCTCGCTCCATTCGCGAGCCTCGAAGAATCACGTTGTGACTCTTTTGGGATCACTGTTTGATCCCAGCTCACTTCGCTCGCCATATAGTTATGTGTTTCTGCTAGTATTAGGAAATTATAAGTATTATAATTACTAAAAGTAAATTTAAATTATTTGAAATTGAACTAAATTCTAAAATTAATTTTTCATCAGTTTCTACAATTAAAATCTTCTGATAGTACGCATATATATGGAGATGTTTTCAAGAAATTTGAATATTAATATTTATAATTCAAAGATGATTAAAAGTCAGAATTATTTTCATCAATCAGAAATAAGTCATTTAAAACTTAGTATAGTGTTTTTCTCAGTCTAGTCATTTGTGTTTTAAATCTCAGAAAAATCTAGTTGTAGCATTATGATGTAACTCATCTTGCAACCTTTTAGCTAAAAAAGGACAGTTTAAAGAAAATAGTGGATTGAAACATGTTCATATTAACTATTGAAAATTAAAACCCATAATAATTATCTACCCTTAGCATTTTAAAATTGATTAGATAGCCTTTTTCAATTCATGCATTGCTTTTTCCAGGAAAATCTTATACATGCACTGTTTAAAACGAAATGTTGCTTCCGTATATGTAAACACTCTCACTCCACTTTTTTCCGCTGAGAGATGGAACTCAGTAAATTTGAGATGTCGAGAGATGAATAAACCAATTTTTAAGAAACTTTTAGCTAAAGAGGCCATTCATTATTACTTATTTTATTCAAACGATCTAAACTAAAAAAAAAAAAATTGTTTTTTCCGACTTCAAACCAATTCAAGAATCTCGGAGTCAGGGTTGAGATTTGTAAACAAATTGATCGGTGCCAACGGGGAGAAAGATATAAAGGTCTTTTTGCGCCAGGTATAAGTGTTTTATATAATATAGATGGGATTTGAAGCGACAAAGGCTGTTGTAATGAATTATCAGTTTCGACCGTTGCCGGTTGAAAACAAACCGGTAGTTGCCATCGGCAGAAGAGAAATTCACCTCTTTTTTTCCGCCACGCACTATTTCCACCTTAGCGTTTTATATAATAAATAGAAGAATATATAGTATACTAAAAATAATTATACGGAATTAATTCAGTATAATTATGTACTGAATTATAACTTAAAGACTAAAAGGTAGAAAATATTTAAAATAAAAGAAATTCTACCTTTTATTGCACAATTAAATTGTATTTTTAAAAGCAGTTTTTATTTAACTTTATTAAAGATAACAGAAAATATTTCTTCGGAATAGTTGCTGAAAGATAGGAAGTGAATTTAATCAAAAATTGATCATGAATAATGCTTCACGTGACTTCACAATCACATGGCAAACGCAATTGTGCATGTCAATTGACATCTGTCTTCTCGTGTGTTTTTTTCATTCTACAAGATTCTCATTGGATTCCAATGTTAAATGGGCGCTTTCACTTGTCGTATATGGGTCATTCTCATGAAAAATGTACAAATAGCTAAAAAAATTTATTTTACAACACTGTGTAAAAAATCTTAAAAATTGCATGGATGTTTCCATTTAAGCTTAATAAATAACCTTATATTGGTGGTCAAGTTTTTTTATTTTATCTTTCATTGTTTTTTATTTTAAAATTTTGGACCTGTCAACGAAGGAGACATGATAGTCAATGGAACTTTTACATTTTAAATGCAAGCATAATTGACTAATTATTGGGCAGATTTGGTACATGTTTATTTCTTATAATTAAACAATAAAATTATTTAATAAAAACCAACGCAAGCAAACTTAACATTTTAAAATAAACAGCACTTTTTAAATAACGGCTCTGACTGTGAGTTAGTTAAATAATATTTACAAACAATTTCAAATAAATGAAAGACAACATTTTGCAGAAGAGTAATCAATTATATACTAGATTAAGGGATATCATATATTTATTTATTAATAAAGAATCTAGTAAGTCTCGTATTAAGTTTTTTCTACTCTCTTCTCTTCTGAATTTCAGCATCTGACTGCCTTGTCTTCTTATTTTTTGCTATTCCCATTTTTTTTAAAAATAAATTTAGCTATTAAAATGTTTTTTATACATTATTGAAGCTTTAATAATATAAATATTCTATATGAATTGTTTACCGTAATTATTTTCGAGAATATAATTTAATTTTTAATTTTTTTTAAAAAATACAAAAGAAAATCACTAAATTTCATAAATATATCTGCCAAAGAACTTTCAATTGATATTATTTTAATTTAACTAACTGTATCATGAATTTTGAGATTTTGTCTCTTTCATTGACAATGCTATCCTCTCTGTGGAGATGCCGTGTCCACGGAGGATACAAAAACTAAGTCTTTAGTTTTTAAGTGCTTTAATTTTTACGTGGCTAAAGTGGTATGCTTATTTTTATTAAATTCGATACTAAACATATCAAAATTTTTTATTTTAATTATAAATTAGATTTTTCTTAATCTATTTAGGATATCCACGGAGTAGACGCTGAGAACTTTACCAAGCACTAAATGGAACAAATAAATTGAAATATATTCAATAAATTCGCAATAGAACGAAAATATTTCCTTATAGAACAAATTGTCTGCCTGTCTTATAAAATCTTTCACGATGGTTTGGCATGAGCTGCCATTAATGATATTTTTTAAAGTTATTTTCTTTGTCCATAGAGGAAAACTTAATTTTCCAGGGACAAAGTTTAAAAATTAATTCCTATATTAAAAAAATATAAAGTTAGACCTTAACTAGAGAATTTAAATTAGTTAATACTGAAGAAAAAAAGTAAAATATTTTGTAATTGTTTGAGTATTAGTAAAAATTATCTTGTGTTTCAAATGTAGGGACGTCAGCAGAGGGGACTTTTGTCTTATATTCATTGAAAAATGAGAGTTAAATAGTAAAATTATTTTAGTAGAAAGGTATTGAATAGCTTTCTTGAAACTTAAATTATACATGTGAACAAAAATATTAGGACATTTGTTGCACTTTCTAATTTTTATCACCCTGGGACAGCAAAAAACACTTTTTTGTAAGAATGACCCATATCTTGAAATTTGAATAACTTGTTAAAAATTCTTTTATTCATGTATATTGCTCTGATTTTTTGAATTTCATACATATATTTCATTTCAAGTGGCTTAATTACTAAATCCATCTACAAAACATTTATTTGTGTACATATTCTTTGCCAACAAGTGACAAATTCATTAAAAAAAAGGCAATATCTTCATTTTAATAAAATATATTAGCAATATAATTTGGAAAAACTGAGACATGTCATGAAACCATCTTGTGAAAATAGACAAATCATAATAAATAGAAAATAGAAATATTCTTACCTGGGCCATAGCTGACTCCTATCCATGCCATTACAGGTGCTATGGTATGAAGAAACACATGAAGAAAGTTTATCTGTGAGTCTTTCTTACGTAAAACAGAAATCACCTGAGGAAGGAAAACGATAATTTTTTTTTTCCTTGCATAAATTTAATCTCATTTTGCTATCAATATTCAAAGTTCATTCTTAACGAATGTTATCTGGACAAAAACCTTTTGCCATTCAAGCGATATAATTCAGGCTCACGCAGTTGAACATTTCTTTTCCTTCTGCATATTTTATGCGTTATAGATTTCTATTTATGGGATAATAAGAAGAAAAGCGAAAACAATCTAATCAATTTTCATCCATGAACTCTTTACAGCTTTGCAAAACCGGCGTAGTAAGAATAAATATGATACGCAGTCGAATGCACTCAAGATAAAATTTTTTGTTCAAACCGTAGGAGAGAAAAATACAGCGATTAAAGACTTTATTTTAAAAAGTCATTAAACATTTTTAAGCTCTTATTTAAAAGTTATCTCGATTACTCAACAAAAGTTCAAATTTAAATGCACTATTTTATACAGTTATGTTGCTTTTGAGGGAAATTTAGATACGTTGAATGTGCTTATTAACCTTCCGAGCGCCGCAAACAGTTTTTTACGTAAAGCAAATCTACGCCGAGTTCCGCAGAACCGTGCTTTTTCTTCTCGTTCGGTCGCCTTGAAGATGGGAACAACCGGCTTTTTCCTGGTTTGAATTTTGCAGTCGTAAGCGGCAAATCCGTGTCTTCTCGCCTCTGCTTTCCCCTCCATTGATAACTTGGTTGACAGTAACAGATTCGTGTTGATAAGCTTTACAATAGACGGACTCGCAGATGGTAGGAAGGAGCCTCGTTTGCTGTAACAATTGAATTCCTTATCGTTAAAATGAATAGCAAGGTAGGGAAGTTTTCATACAGCTTTTCGGAAACTTGTGGAAGAAAATCTTCCTCAGATTCTTATTATGGCGTACAAATGCATATAAGCTTTTCTTTTCATAAACAAAACAAAATGCTTGTGAAGAGATACCTCTGAATGAATCTCTAAATTGATTATCTTAGCAATTGTAGCAAATATTCGGCATAACACCTGGAAAAAGGGTTTATCCTAGAAACCGCATGAATAATTTGAAATAAGTAACAAATTTCTGTTATTTTTTTATTTTGCAAAGAAAAGACCATATAAAAAAAAATTAATAAGTTTTGACTAGTTCTGTTTTATCGAAATTGATTGAAAAATGGTTGATTTCTTTTCTTTGAGAAAACTAAATTTCTTCGAATATAAATACATGAGAAAAGAAGACTAGAAATTTTGCTGCAATTAGGTCTCTTTATTGATTATTAGAATATGTATTTCACATATGTGCGCTATGAAAACAATTCTTTAACAGGTGGTTTCGAAAGGAAACCACCGCCTTTGAAAGGGTTAAAGAAATCATTATTTGAAACAGATACTACTATTAAACGTTTTGGGAAAAAGCGATAATTTGGAACATGATTTTATCCTTTATGTAATTGAATTATTTCGTTATTAATAGAAAATAAAGAAAGACAAAATATCTAATATTTTGCATAAAATTTACATATATTTTTAGAAAATATATTTTCTCAGAAACTAATTCACATATTTAAAATCGGAATTCTAATTTTACTCAATATCTTTTGGGAATCATTTAAAAAGTTAGATGAGAAAATATTAGAAACTAAATCTGAAGAAGCTTTATTAAAAGTCTTTTTTTTAATTTAAAGTTTCTAAACTTTTCATTTCTTAACAGGGCAACTATTTTAGAAATTTGTATTTCTATCCAGTTTATATATAACTGTTACAAAACAAAGCATTTTTTCTAAATTGTAGAAAAAAACATTTTTCTTCCCATTCAAAACACCAAAATAAATTCATTACTCAGTAGTTTTTTTTGAAAACTAAAAACATGTAAATTTTATTGAAAATAAAAAAAATAACTCAACATTTAAATTTTGCAAATGTATCATAGTGGATAATAAAATGAAAAATAATGAATAAAATCTATTCTAGAGAGTAAAGATGAAAAGTGAAATAATGATCACAGTTGAATTTTAAAATGTGAGCTTTATTGGTAAGATTAATGTTAAAGATATATATCAAAACTTGTCTAACTGAAAATAACAAAATTTATACAATTATAATATTAACTGTTAATTCTTTTTTTTAATTTTATGCTCTGTTTTTATGTAACGAAGATTTGAACATTACAATTAAATAATAAGCAAACATTTTTTTAAATATTGTACAGATGGAAAAATGTTTGCAAAATTCACAAATTCAGATGATTGAAATGAAATAAATCAAGAACATATATCAAGATCAAGAACTAATGATTGATAAAACGGGTCATTGCATTAATTGCCTAGGTACTTTTTATACTTTTTTTTGAAATATATTGCAGTTAAGACATGCGATTAAAAATAAAAATTCTATAAGCTATGTTCCGTACAGTAAATTTCAAAGCAGGGTGCAACGCAAAGTTCAACATTACAATGTTTGCATTCAAATCTTGATTCTCTCCGCACACGTTTACCGTTTTCATTATTTTTTCATGAGCACACAACGCACTTCCTTCATTTTTTCTCGATTCACTTTTATCAACATAAGATGGGAAATGAATGAAAATAAAATGAAATGTGTTTCATAAAATTTTCCATTGAATTCATAAATGCATTCATATGTAATTTGTGTTTTCTACGAATTCATATCATATTTTCGCTGATAATAGATTATCCTAAGAATATTCCAATTATCCTAGTAAATATGCATGTAATCATGTATAAAATAATTTAAATTTTAAAAAATCCAATTTTAGTTGTTCTTAAACAGTATAAAAATTCATAATTATCATTCTATTTGTTACTTTTCAGTAAAATTAACATTTGAAAAATTATGCAGTTTCATGTTCTACAAGGGCGGGGCTTTTGACAATAAACCACCCTCAATTCGTATTCTTTTCTACAATACATTTTACGTTTATGTCTCTCAGAGACCATATTTTTCAAATAATTTCGAAAAGTAATAAACAAATTTTAATGTGCCCCTGAAAGAGTTAAATCATAAAATATACGGTGTTTCTCTTGCTAAATATTGACAAAATGGCAGATGTGTACTAATTATTTAAGTTGGGAAAACATTTTGAAAGTTGTATTTTGAAAAATTAAAACCGCTTATTAAAAAATATTTATTTTTTCTCTGAGAAGTAATATATATTCAAAATGCAATAATTGGGAGCAGAGGATTTAGTGTGAAACTACAATTTGCTCAAGTGAAAGGAATGGGGAGTAAGGGGGATCTACTAGCGATAAGAAGCGGGGAAAAACTCTTCCTGCTGGGATAATTAGACCTCCCTCAGATAGCAATGAGAGGGGAGGGGGAGAAATTCACGCGTTTCTTTTTCAAACATTTCTTACGTGACAGGTGATATTTCTGAAGGAAACCACTGCCAAGCAGAGAGATATTTTTGAGAAGCTTCGCTCGGAATTATTAGTCGGTCGGAGGGTCAAAGCTCCCATTTTGAAACTGTATAGTATTTTCATCCAGTTATATTGATTAAAAATGGGGGACGATTGATACATGGGAACATTGATACACTCCATAAATTTTGGTGATAGGAATGGCTCAAGATGTTCACATCCCGTCATATTATGCCACTGTAGCCCGCACCACAGATTTTATTTTTCGGCCGTGTATAGTCAAAAGTTATTTACAAATGAATCAAACCGCTAAACTTTTCGTCTAAGTAATTTTTACTCTAAGTATGCGTTGTGTTATTACTTTAACCACTGGCAAAAAAATCACCGACGAGTGAACCAGAACGGTCCAGTGTAACTCGCTGAGAGGCGTCACACAGTGTTCGATGCCTTAGAGAAATCGGAAAAAGATTTATATTTTTAAAACTAATTTATTTTCGAAATTCGTAAATATTTCCAGATTTTGATTATATTTTCGGTATCTTTTCATATTCATTCATTAGATATAAGATTAATTTCACAATCTTCATTTATGCATTCTTTCTCGTCATCAGATAAAATTATACGCCGATTTCGAAGTGGAAAAATAATTTCATCAAAGTCACTATCACTATCACCACCATCGTGTTTTCTTTTTCTATTTGTCGAAATAATACTAACTAAATAATAATACTACTAAAATAATACTAATAATGCTAACTTCACTTCTGCTTTCCATTTTAAAATATGGGTTAAATATTGACAACTGTACTCTATGCAGTGCAATGGTAATCTGTGCTCTGGCAAACAGTCCCACCCGCCGTGCCACGCACGTCGTTTTTGTTTCTGTGACAATCGCATGACGACGTACATATCACATCGTTGGCGATTCTGTGACAAAAGCATTAGGACGTGCGCTCCGTGTACATGCTTGACGTCCCGTGTGAAGCTGCGGGTGCCAGATTGGGTGGAAGAAGTGAGGAGGCAAAAAATTACAGACATCTAAAAGACACGGGAGTATAAAGGTTAAAAATTTGATTAAAAATTACTTAATTTTCCCAATTACTATTGCTTTTTTGTACTTCGTAGTTTCACGCAGTTAAAATAAAATAAAAATTTAATATTTCATCAAAAAAGTAAGGGGCTACTGACCCTCTTCGCCCCCCTTTGACTCGCCGCCACTGGCGTGAATTATGAATGGGCACTTTTAGCACTAGGGCACTTTTTTCTAATGCAAATACAGTATAAGGTGCTTTAATTTTTACTGTAGAACTTGGCGAATTTGAAAATGTTTAATTCAAATTCAACGGCAATTAGAATTATTGCTTTTATCGTCTTTTGATTTTCATTTTAAGGTATAAAACTATGGTATGTAATTCGATTTTTTTTTCTTTTTTGATTAGTACGACGTCAAGACTGAAAATTTTATTCTTATATATATATTTCTGAATTGTTTTCCTTAGTTTTAGAAGACCATAAATTGTGTCTTTAGTGATCATGAATAAATTCCATTTTAAGGCCCTTAATTCGCTCGAGTAAATTAGCTATTCTACAAAGTATCCCATCCAAAAAAACAATAAAAAATTGCTCACTTTTTGAATTTTAAAAATTTATTTTTAAGTATCTGGTAAGTTCGTGAAAATTATTTTTTCAAATTATTAAATTTTTAACTGTTGAGATTATTAATATATTTATTAAAATTTCATATTGTTTGTTTATTCAATATGTGTTATTTTTTAAAATTTAAATATATTGGGTCTGTCCAAAATTATTTCCAATGGGGCCCCGCATCTCCTAAGGCCTAAGAATTTTATTCTCTGCTTCCTATACCCGGGGACAGAGGGGGAGAAAATGAAATTTAAAAATTGAATTTAAATATTGGTTAGTTTTTCCGAACATTGCTTTTTTGTAAATTCTAATTTCAGGCGGCTAAAAAGGCGCGACTGACCCTCCTCGTCCCTCCCGTACTCGCCTGGTGTGTGTGGCATTATGACCTGTAACACAAAAGCCTCCCTAACCTTAACTGGAAAGTAAATAATAGAAATATAAATTAAAAGGTAAAAAAAGAAAAAGTATAAATAAGAAACGGAAGATTTAAACAGAAAACGATGACAATACACCTTTTTGCGTGCTCAACGCAACAGTATCAAGTGATTGCATCAAGAGAAAATTACAACAATTAATATTTAAAACACATAAAATAGAATTTAGAACGTAAAAGAGATCATTCAAAATGGAAGGAATGAATAAGAACTCATATGACGAACTTTTTCGAAGATCACTCGCCATAGGAGTTCTAAAATGAACAAAATTTTCTGTCAAGGGTAAGATTATACATCAAAAGATTATCCTTTATAGCCTGAATTCTGTCCAACCGCAAAACGAGAAACATTTTGAAAAATCAAGAGGCAAAATTTCTAAATAAAATTCCAAAAGAAACTAGAGTGTGTAAAATAATTTACCCTCTCTGCCGAAATCATGATGAAAACAGGAGACGCCAGACTCGAGATGACAAAGGGAATAAAAAGTACTGGAAGCTAGCAACATAGCTCCATCTATGAAGAAAAATTCCAACTAATTAATAAGAAGAAAAAAGGCTAATATTTAGAAAGTTATAACAAATAAAATTTAAATAAGCTATTAGTAAAGAAAAATTATAAACTTTTATACTCATTTCAAAAAAACTATTAACATTAATGAAAGAATCTAGGAATCCGTTTCCTATAAGAATATTCTTTAAATTATCTAAAGCTTTAACAAAATTTGAATGTTTATTACAAATGCTACTTATTCTATTAATTTGGGAAAAAAATAGAATTCTTTGAAATTTTATAATGAAGATTTGTGTGAAAATTACGAAGTGTAATAGACTTCTTTCTATTGATGTTGAAACCCTCTTCCTTCCCTCCTCTTCCCCTTTTTCTTCATAGATGGAGCTAGGTTGCTAGCTTCCAGTACTTTTTATTCCCTCTGTCATCTCGAGTCTGGCGTCTCCTGTTTTCATCATAATTTCGGCAGAGAGGGTAAACCCTTTTTATATTTGATAAAAGAAAAGAAATTCTTTTCTTTTATCAAATATACGATTAGAGACTCCTGAATTTAATATTTCACAATTTCCATATCTAAAAAGTTGCATTTGTTTATTTCATTATTAATTTTGTTTAATTTAAATTTTTCTGGATAGCAGTTATAAATGGATTTAAAATTATCATAATTAAACAGAAAAAGGTCATCAACATAGCGGAAACCTTATATAAGTTCATTTTTAATTAAGTATCTCTCATATGATTGATGAAATATATTGGCCAATGCACTAGAAAAACTACATCCCATAGGAATACCAAAAACTTGCTTATAGTAGTCAATTCCATTAAACAGATAATTTTCACATATATTAACTCTGCATATTTCAAGCCATTTATTTTTATCAATTAAATCAGTGTTTAGGTATAAATCATATACATTTGAACACACATCAATAAGTTTATTGTGTGGGAGGCTAGTAAAAAGATTTTCAAAATCAAATGTGTTAATGTTAAAATTTTTATTTTCTTTGAGAAAGTTTAAAATTTTAGTGTTGTTATCTATAATTTTGTTAATTATTATGTTCTTAACTGAAAAGGGTGGGGAGAACTGCAACTTTGAGGGTCCGTGACGGATGCCGCTTCTGACCTGGAGATTGTGTTTGAAATAATTTTCAAAAAATAATTAAAATTAAACAGCACGTTGCATGAAAACAAAATTGGTGTCAATGAAACGCCAATTTTTTTAAACTTTAAGATGGTTTTAAAATGGGTTTCTTGCGACAATATGCTACGAAGTTATTGCAGAAAACGTTAAAATTAAGGTAATTTTTGATTAATTAAAATTCTAATAGAAATTTCGACAAATCCTTTCTTAGTTAGCACCTACTACCCAAATAGTTATCATCTGCCAAATTTCAAGCTTCTAGTCCCAGTAGTTTGGGAGTCAGAGAGTTTTAGTATTTGACTTTTATATACAGATTATACAGGGTTCATACTTATATCCTTTGCACTCCCCCTTAACTTCTAAACGCTGATAGCTTAGGCCATAAATTTTGTGTCTAGGTATAGTAAAAAGGCTATGCGCTACTCGATGAGACAACTTACAACGCCATCTATCGGAAAATTCTGGAA
Organism: Araneus ventricosus; assembly: GCA_013235015.1. Lineage (NCBI taxonomy): Eukaryota > Metazoa > Arthropoda > Arachnida > Araneae > Araneidae > Araneus > Araneus ventricosus. The sequence continues at coordinate 71,034 of BGPR01003527.1, forward strand.
TTAGTGATCCTATTTCGTAAACGGTGAAAGATATGAGACAAAACTCAGTTATGAAGTTGTAGAGCATTCTCGATTTAATACGAAAAGATACCTTGCGCACATTAATACTCAAAACAGAATGTTTGTTTGATTGATTGAACATTTGTTTGATTGTGATTTTTAACACTATGGAATCTTGAAACGCGAGCGAAGCGAGAAATCCAGACCAAAGTGCAAATGTGTATAGTGGCTAACGGATAGCATTTTGAGCAATAATAAATGCAATTATAAATGATCCAGAAGACGGGGGCGTGTCTCAGTTTCTTTCTTCTACTCTTTAATCACATGCCAATTTTCAAAATCGTGACCAAACAAATGTTCATTTTTTGCATTCTATTTTGAGTATTAATGTGCGCAAGGTATCTTTTCGTCCTAAATCAAGAGTACTTGCTCTACAACTGTCTAATTTACTTTTTTCTTGTAACCTTCACCGTTTAATAGATAGGACAGCTAATTCCAAAATTTGCCAACAGATGGCGTTGTAAGTTGTTTCATTGAGTAGCGCATAGCCTTTTTACCATACCTAAACTCGTAGATACTACTTAAGCTGTCACCGTTTAGAAGTTAAGGGGGTAACGGATATAAGTGGGAACCCTGTATATAGATAAGCAGTTACGTTTGACAGGTGAATATGACATTACGGGAATTCATTCTATTTCTGAAGATTCCAATATTCTGCAGATAATTTAGAATATCCAATTTTTGGTGAAACATACTTATGGTGAGTTTTGTCGCATTTGGCAAGTAATATACATATTATCATTATTTTGTGCCTCTAATAATGATTAAGAATTTATATAAAATATTCTTACAAAGCATTAGTTAACTGAAAAGATTATTGTTCAAAATTTATATTTAATAACTACTTCGTAAAACTTCATTCTGATTTCTGATTGTTATTGTGAGGTCTTCTCTCGCCCTGAAGTTCCCACAGGAAAAGACCCATCCAAACCTTTTAGGACTAGAAGAGAAAGAGCCGAGATGTAATATAGGGTCATAAAACTACAAACAACTTTGCGCCACCGCCGGGCAAAAGACCCCACATAGAGTTGGCCGCCGCAGAGACCGTCAAATAACTCTTAAAGTTCTTACCCTCGGCCAATGGTCAGAGGAGAAAGAAAGCAAGGCTAGTGGTTGGAAGTTGCAGACAACAACACGACAACTTAACTTAACTGAGACTTAAAATTTCGGTCGAAATATTTTTATAGTTTGGAGTTTCGGAGAGAAGAGGAGATCGATGGAGAATTGATTTGGAGATTGATTCGAGATTCGAGACTCGATTCTTGAGATCGGAGAAGATTGAGAAGTCAGATATCGGCGCGAGATTCTGCACATGTACGGGAGTTCTTAGACTCCGTGGAATAGAATCCAACCCTTGGCTAGAGAGCTCCTTTGGAGAGCTTCAACGCATTAGAGCATTCCTTTAAGGGATCTTTAGAATCATAGTGAGCGTCGAATACCTCACTGGAAATAACCGACTTGGTAACTCATATAACCTTTGGTGGTTACGTTGATTAATTGAGCGTCGATTAGCTCAATTTCCTCTTCTGGCCTTCGGAGTTACAACTCACCCTGAATTAGAACTATTTACTGAACTTTGTCAGTTGCTGAATTGATCGCTTATCAATTGTCACGAGAACTCACCACTGATAACTGCGAGTAATTCCATATATGAACATTTTATGACTCTTACGATATCATCCGGAGTTATGCTAGTTATTTGAATGTATTTCGTTATGTGTAAATTCTTGTATAAACGACATTAATAAAGAAACATAATTAGTTATTAATGTGCTGTATTGATTTGTCTTGTTGATCATCTGATCGTACCCGGTATCACTGGGCTAAGACCTTACATTATAAGAGAAGTTCTAATGAAAACCGTTAATGGTACAAAAGAAGGGGGGAAAAGAAATACAGATGCACAAACTGAACCAATGGGTATACATTCTGAACTAACAAATAATATTCTAGTTTTGGAGCATAATTTTGCAAGTGTTACCCTAAATAAAGAAAATAAATATATTTCATATTTTTTAGATCTAAAAAATATTTTTTCATGCGTTGACCCGTTACATTTCAATTATAAAACATTGTCTGAAGAATATGGTGTTAATTAGGAATTAAATAATGCATAATGAAGTAAATTCACATATTTTTGACAATTTTGAAAGGAATCTGCGACATTAAATTATGAACAGATTTTTATAAAATAAAATTTGTTACTTTTAAAAAGTTGACTATTAAAAACTAATGCCATAATAAAGATATCAAGAGAAATTTTAAAAAGTATCGAAAAACATTCTACACTTTTTAGAACTTTTAAGGCCCATGCAGGAAAGGGAAGATATCAATAAATTTAAGTAATTCTTATTCGTTTTCAATAATACTTAAATTTTCCCGCTGTATAGTGACATAATTCTTTTTCTTTTTTACTGCCTACTTTACAGCAGATATGATTGAAATGTTTATAATATTCTTTATATCAAAAACTAGATCCTATACGGCAAAAGTAAATTAATTTTGAAATCAGCAGACTCAAGATACCTAAAAGCCATAAAATTTCCTTGGCAAATGAAAAAAAAGTTTTTTTTTTTTATTTCCAGTGTTATCGAACCAGAATTTTCCATCAAAGATAGCAGAAATTTCCGTTATTTGCGCCAAATGATTGTCAGTGAAGCAAGTGGGAGTCTGTCTTCTCTCTCCCCGACTGTCGTCACATATTCTGACAAAAGGAAGTCACATACAGAATGTGGCCAGAAGTTATTTTTGTTGTGTTTGGTAAACACCTTTTCTTGAGTGGCATTAGTAAAAATCCCCGATAATATCGTTATAACTTCGAAGAAAATATATTTAATAATTTCCCTATATTTTATGATTAAAATTAACATTTTCATTTGACAGACGTGCAATGTGAGTAAAAAAGAACACTACACTATTTTATTATTTTTGTCCAGTATTCAACGTTTTTAAAAATATTTTTGTTCTTGACTTTCCTTTGAGTTTATCGCATGTAGCAAGGGTCTGCGGTAGCTTGTGATTTATCTATTCTGTAACCATTATACTACTCTTTGTAAATATTGTATTAAAGAGATTGATAATTAACTTACATATTAATATGAAGCACTTGCTTTATGATTATATCCCGACGTTTTCAAGAAACATTTACGGCACGGACCCGAACTGCACCTTTCTTATGTTTTTCATTCAACGAAAGTAGCAAGGCGGATTCTGAAATAAATTTTTATGATCATGGTTGTTTCCCTTATGGTGCCTTTTTTATAGTGAGACAAGCGATTCGCATGTTCCGAAGAAGTGAATTGTCTTTGAGGAAAACAATCCTGGTAACCTAAGTATATTTGCGTAAAATACATTATGACTGCAATAACCTATAATTTTAAACAGTCCATTTTATCCATCCGTTTTACTTTGAATGGTTATAAGATAAGAAGCATACGAAGCACCGTCTATAACGAAACTAAACAAATTATTGATTACAGAAGTGCTAAATGGAGAACAGATGCTTAGTACCTTATGGAAGGAGTAGGACTCTTAAAATATTCTTCATACACTCGTCCTAGAAGTGGTCTCTTTAGAAAAATAACCACTCGACCCAGCGCTGGTCATTCCTTGAATCACATATACAGGGTGCCACCCAAAAGTGGAACAAGCTTTTATTTCCTTAAATATGGACTCCGGACATATACTCCCAATTACTAAGTTTCATTCAATAAGGTGAGAATTTGTATGAAAGTACTTTAATTTCTAAGGGGATTGATAATAAAAAGTTAATAAAATTAAATTTTAATATGGCCCTATTGCAAAAATGTCAATTAGTGAAATGTTTTTATTGCATTCATCTATTCACATGCCAAGTCACGGTTCTATCTGCAAAAGGTACAGAGACATAAGAAGAAAAATTTATTGACTTAGACCACTTTTCCATACCTCTCACTGGTGTTTGATCCACTCTTTCGACGTACATTTGAGGGATAAAATACATATTTCAAAAAGTTATTAAAAGTGCGGAATCAGGAAATAGATATGCATTTCTTAACTCTTATTAAATCTAAAAAGTGGTTAAATAATACATTAATTGAAGTATTTACAAAATTATTTAATCTTGTGAAGCTACGAAAAATATTCACAGTGATATATCAGCAGTGACAGCTCATCTGTTCAGTAACAAGCAGAGCTATCAAAATGTTTCTAGAATACAATTGAAATACAATTTTTCAAAAATAACTGTAACTTCAAGTAATCGAAATTTTTATTTTATCTAAATTCTATTTTAAAATTAACTAAATTCTATTTTAGAATTATCTAAATTCTATTTTAGAAAATTACACTCGAATCTTTTTTCGGTAAGTGACTTTTAACAACAGAAAACCAATGCGTAGAAAGCAGCCACGTTCCCGTTGAGGCAACATGAAAGTGATTCCGATAACTAAAAACAGCCTATGAAAGAGAAATCGAAGGAAAGCAAATCAACAGCGCTAAGGTGTACCTTGGGTAAGTTTGAAGGTGGGAAAGGAAAATTAGTTAGCCTAGCGCCACACAGGCGTATCCTAAAATTATGCTCCGGCTAAGTTCAAACACAGAAAGGATAGTTACACGCCTTCGCTCATTATGTCACTTAGTTATACTCAATGAGTGAATTTTGGTGCTTTAAAACGCTATTTGTTGTGCAGACCTGTGCTATGTCAATCTAAGTTTTCATTTACTTTCAGTCTTCTTTTCTCGTTTATATTTTTTTCGTTGATAATCGAATTCTCGGAGTGGGAAAGTAAGTAAATCAGGTTAAAAACAAAATTTCTAAATTTTAAAATAGTTTTAGTGAGTTATTCAACTCTGCAGCCCTAAAGGACGAGTTGCCACTGCCTTCACATAATTCTTAATAATGCGCACATCGCTGTGAACAAATAATTTAATTTTCTTGTAAGATATTAGGCTATTTTCCTGTTATAGCTTAGATTTTCAATTTCTCAAGTTAACCTTTCATTCTTTATCCATAGTTACAACTCACCAATGAACTTGATTCTCCAATGAAACTCAGTAACAGTATGCGTCATACACAATTTGTTTTTCAATCCATGATGTTTGAATGATGTTCTACTAGACAAATACTTGTATTTTGCAGTTTTTCTAGGTAAAATAAATTTACATTTCTGCACTAAATATCTCCGTGTAAATTTGTTAGAGGCCCCTTTAACTTTAAAAATTATTATATCTATCGCAAGTTTCACAGAATAATCGTGAAACTTAGCTTATTTATAGATGAGTGTAAGAGGAACATTTTACTCGTTGATACTTTTTCTCTATGGGGAGCGTATAAAAATTTAATTTTGTTAAATTTTATTTTCAACCTTCCTAGGAGTAAAAGTGTTTTCACACAAATTCTTACCTTGTTTGATGAAACATTGTAAATGGAATTATATGTCTAGTTGCAAAATTTAAGAAAGTAAATGCTTGTTCCACTTTTTTGGGACATCCTGTATATTTAACCATTTTCCCTGAGGTGTTCATGCATTTGAATTGAATCTCACGCAATCGCTACTCCTCTGGTGATTTATGCGCTGTCCGTCATAACGTTAATAGTAACTGTTTTGTTGCTGAGTTTAAATAAAGATTTACTTTTCTAAAATTTGACGGCTTTATTGACTAAAAAATGTTATTAGGTAGAAAATCTTTTAAATATGTTTACATATTCAAATGTAGATTAACTGAAACAAAATCAGTATTTACTCTATAATAAGTAATAAGCTATTTTAAGACCAGTTTTGTTAGTTGGATGTTTTTTTCCTCGGATTTCCATTATTCCGACCGCATCTTCGGATTGGAAACTAATCGTGGCTGTAGGGTAAAAGAACAAAAAATGAACGCCCTCGAAGAATAAATTACGCTTTGGCTCTTTTGGCTCTCCTGTAAAAAGTCAAAATTGTTGCATAAGGTAGTTTACCTCAGACGTACACAAATGTGAAAGGGGTCAACAATTCTTTTTCTGAACAAATGCTGAAATATCAGAATTAATAAAAGTTTCTGCAAATGCTTAACGTATCTAAATATTTGATTAATTTTGAGACGTAAAATACCCAGCAAACTTAAACCATCTGTAACATAAGAAATATAAGTTATATACGCTTTTCAGAAAAAAATGTGTTTTTTAATAAACAAAACCTTATTAATTCTTTGAATTATTAAGGAATATAATATGTAACGTAAGTTACTAACTAATATAAAGCAGGAAATGTAGGTTATTTCTGTATAACATAATATTTTTAAGTTTCTGAACAGACAAAACCTTATTAGTTCTTTGGATTAATAAAAAATTTAATGGGTGAAATGTAAGTTATTAATTAATATAATTATGAATTACCAATTATTTATGTATAACAGAGCATTTGTTTGAGCATTTTGTTTTAATGTTTCTGAATAGACAAAGCCTTATTAATTCTTTGAATTAATCAGGGAATCCGTAGAAAATGAATATTACTAACTAATATAAATATTAAATGTCAGTCACTTAAGTATAATCGGGGATTTTTATGTTTTGAATTTAACAACGCCTTATTAATTCCGAGAGAAACTTTCTATATTAAGTTTAATTCATATTCAAAAAAGGACATAGTCTTAGAAAAATAAAAAAGTAGAAGAATCGTACATAATTCAATCAATTTTTATTCTAGGAAGTAAAATGCTATTTGAAAGTAATGATGAATAAATCGTTTTAAGCAAAATACAGGATGTCCTCGCTTATTGTGCACAATAGCTAATTTCTAAACCATTAGGGATAGACATAAAATTCCAATTGTAAAATTCTTTAAATGAAGCGAATGATTATAATATATGTGTTTTGAGTGAATAAATGTATTCCTGAAAAAGTTACGAATTCTAGCTTTTTATATGATCCCCCGGTCCTATCAGTCATATTTAGTAAAAGTTGATTTGACACTTTACTATTTTAAACAAAAAAGTCCCACTCTTCTGCGACTAAAACTGAGCGAGTTATGGAGCTTTGAATTTCATGATTTTTAACAAATCAGCGACCTCGTCGAGCAGGTACTTTGCATTGATTGGTGGATCGTCTTCGAGACGGTTATTGAAATGGTGTAAAGTGGTTCATTAAATATTTTAAATTATAGTCCATATTAATTTTGTAGTCATGACAAATTCTGCTAAAAAGATCGGCATTCGAGAAAACATTATTACTAACTGCCCTATGAAATGCTGAATTTAGAATTCTAGTAGTATCAAACTTCGCTTAAGAGACTTAATGTATTTCTTTTTTTTTCATTTTTCATCGAGCATACCCCTGAACTGCGAGCGAAAACGGTTTCCTGGCGGTTAGATAGGTAAACGTGATTTTTTATTAATAAAACACGATAATAAAGAAAAAAATTAAAAACCCAAGTTATATCATAACAAAGGGACCTGAAATAACATTAAAACTTAATTTAAAAAAAGAACATACCAATTATATACACCGAGGAACTGCGATTATAAAATACAGATGAAACGCTTCACAGTTGTAGCCTCTAAAAAGAATTGAGAAAGTTTGGTAGTTTACTTTAATTGATTTTTACGATTTTTGGATAGAGTTTGTATGATCTAAAAAATAGAAATTTTAATTGAAACACGGAGATTTTTAATTGTTCCGGGAAAGCAATTCCACATTAGATGAAATAAAATAAAGAAGTCTCCTGATTTTTATGCGATACAGGTGATATTTTAGTGTTTTTTCCACCAAAGCTGCACCAGCTCGTCTGATAATTTTGCAAAGTGGGAGGAGGTTGTCAAAGGACAGGCTTTTTCAAAGTGTAATGGGTTTCCCTCTTCTACGCAGCCAAAGATGTCATTTGATCGGGGCTGGATCTTTTGAGGTAAGAAGAAAATGGACCATGGCCCGTTGGGAACTGAATTTCCTGCCTTTGCCAAGGTTCCAGTCTTATATTGACTTTGAGCAAAATTTGATTAATACTTCTGCTGTGGTGCCGTTATCCCAATCGTCCTGCTGTCTTTCAAAAGATATCGTGCGAAGCTGCTTTTTCAGGAAGCTTCTAGGAGCCGAGACTTGAAGTGGAGTACTCTCGATCGATGCATGTTTAGCTAAGTTGTCGGCAGATTCAATGCCCACGTGAGTCTTCACACATGCAAGAGAGATAAAAGTATGGTTAAGAAGGATTGCTTGTATATCTTGGGAAATTGGGCTTTTTGTTTTGAAACAGGAGATAAATTAAAAATTTTAAATTGGATTAACTGGTTGACAATATTTTACTGATTAGTTGAAATGAGATGCTCTGCTATATGCTTCATGAATGGCGAGCAATTCCAACTGAAAAATAGAACTGTGTTGCTTTGGAGACTGTCCAGGCAGAATTCATCCCCCACCCAGCCATGTCCACTTGTTTTGAGTCATAGGTATAATTAATATTGGTAGAACAGAATTCATTTCGTGATAGATAAAAGGAGATTTTTTCCTCTAAGTGAAATTCAGCTGGATAGAATTTGCGGTGGCGAATTTTTGCTTCATAGTCACGTGTGCAGAATAATTTATTGTGGACTTGGGTGACTTTATTTTGTCTTGGACACTGAGGTATGTAACCTCCTGCTCTGCTTTCAAAGAAAGTGGCAGGATCTCCTCAATGACCTGTAAAGCCGACGTCGGAGAAGTGGAGAAGGCACCAGAGATATTTAGTAAGAATTTACTTTGGATGCAGTTAAGGATCCTGCATTTTCTTCTAGAAAGAAGGTTGGCCCATACTGCTGCCCCATGTAGAAACAAACTCTTTTGCTATTGTAAGATACAGCTTTCTACGAAATTCTTTCTTGTAACACCAGTTGGCATCTGCTTTTCTAAGAATATTCTGAAAGATTTTGGTTATTATAGACATAATGACAGGAGGTCAGCAAAATTTAATTTGTGGTCGATGGTGATGCCTAAATATTTAATTAACTTGTTTCCTAATTGTTTGGTTTTCCCATTTGAACCTAGGACGATTTTCAAGATTTATAATTAACATAGAATTTGGTTTTTCAATTGAAACTATTTGTTTGTGCTTGTCTGACCACATTTCGAAACTTTTAAGTGCTGCCTGAGCCGTAGATTTCAGTTTGGAGCCAGTTGGTTCACTGATGACGCAGATGAAATCATTAGCGAACGTCTGGAGATGCACTCCTGATTTCCAGTCTTGTAATCGTATTTCATTCGTCACAAGGTTCCAGAACATGGAGTCGGAACAGGATCCTTGGGTACAGCCTTGTTCTTGCTTCCAGCAGATAGGAACTTCAGCCGTTTGGATAGAGACTATTCTATTGTTAACCCTCCCAGCGGCGCAATGGAAATTTTGAAACGTTTGAGAAATGCCACCTTCGTAAAGCTTAGTTGTACTAGCAAACGGCAGCAATTTTTAACAATGAACATCCCTTCCCCCTTTTTGCGGTTAGAGAATACTCCGATGTCAAAGGAGAGACATGACAGTGATTTATACTACTGTGGGCTCTGAGGGAAGAAAATGGAATGGGATAGAGGGACAGCAGCCAGTTTATCTTTGAAGCAAGGTATTTTGATACCTGTGTAGGGGGTGAGTGAATGGCCATGGGGCGACACTTGAGCGTAAATAAATACGGTTTGAAAAGGAACGAAATATCAGCTGTTGAGACAGGCAGTAGATAATACTAAAGCCTCAGCAGGAATATAATTAGATGTGTCCATGTCTCTGTCATTAATGCTATTATCTTCTATCGAGGTGAGCAATCGTCGTTCATTCAAGCAGAGACTCGAGACGAATCCGGTATTTTTTCCCCAAGAACTGTAATTTTAGGAAGGGTAGTCTTTAGACGGATATATAAACTCCGACTTGTTTTATGTTTTGTCATTTCTTTTTGATGTTTACTGCTCATGTGCTCTCGACTTAGCGTTGCTCTCTCAACTCTCGACACGTTCGTTTTTTAATTGCGTTTCAAAATACTTATGAACAATGGATTCAGAAGAATACTCAGAATCGGATTCTTCCTATGAGGACATTTCTGATGAAAGTGATTCCGATGAAGATACATTGGATGCCGCTAGAAACTGGTGTAGAATTGACCAAGAAAACCTTGCACCACCCCCACCAAGATTTCCTTTCAGTGGCAACCCAGGACTGAATACACGCATGGACGGTTCTTCTCCCATTGAATTTTTCTGCATTTTCTTCAATGATGACATAGTAGGTTATATAGCGAGCGAAACGAACCGCTTTGCAGAAGATTTCATTGAGAAAAATTATTTAACTCCAAGCTCAAGGGTTCAGAAATGGAAAGATGTCGACTCAAGTGAAATTCGTGTTTTTTTGGGCATTATTATTTTGCAAGGTATAGTACAAAAGCCATTGCAAAAGTGGTATTGGTCGCAGAGGCCATTGCTTAGCACTCCATATTTGAAGCTACTTATGTCCGAAAAAAGATTCAGCATCATCATGAAATTCCTTCATTTCACAAATAATGAAACAATCGATTTGGAGACACATCCCCAACCTGGCTTACGAAAAGTCTATGAAGTTTATAATGCCATAAACAGAAAGTTCAAATCAAGTTACGTTCCAGAAAGGGATGTGTCAGTTGATGAATCCTTATTATTGTATAAAGGAAGATTGGGCTGCAAACAGTACCTACAAAAAAGAGAGCCAGGTTCGGGATTAAATTCTATCAGCTATGCGAATCTTCCAGTGGTTATATTTGGAATAGCCTTATTTATACAGGAAAGGATATGCCACTGTGGAATGAATCCCCCAAGTACAAATCTACAACGAACATAGTTATGACACTTTTGGAGGATCTTATTGACAAGGGCTATTGTGTAACTTTGGACAATTTCTACACGTCACCAGAATTGGCAGAACTTCTGTTATCTCACCGCACTGATGTTTATGGTACATTGAGACCTAACAGAATTGGTGTTCCCGAAGAAATAAAAAAAGGGACTCTCAAAAAAGGAGAAATCATTGGATTTCAGAAGGGGAAGATTTGTGTAATGAAATACATGGACAAAAAACCCATCTGTATTTTAAGTACTGTGCATAATATGGTAATTGTCGAACAGGACAAGAAAAGGAAAAAAACTCAGGAAAATCGGAAAGAATAGTTTCCAAAAAACCTCAATCTATAATTGACTACAACCTTACTATGGGAGGTGTGGATAAGGCTGATCAGTGTTTGTCATACTACCCTACTGTAAGAAATCAGCAAAAGAAGTATTACTTAAAAATATTTCGACAAATTTTAAATCAGTCAGTGTGGAATTCCTTTGTCCTCTACAAAAAGAATGGGGGCACCATGTCCCATTTGGACTTCCGCCTTCAGCTTGTTGAAGAATTGGCCAAAATATATGGGGAATCGAAACATTCTTCACAAAATACTACATCTTCTGACCGCCTCAACGGACGTCACTTTCCATCTCACATTCAACCAACACAGAAAAAGAAAGCCCCGACAAAAATATGCATTGTTTGCAGTCAGAAGTTTAACGAAAAAGGTCAGCGGGTAAGAAAGGAATCGAGGTACCAATGCGCGCAGTGTAACGTAACCTTATGCGTTACACCATGCTTCGAAAAATACTCACACAATAGAAAATTTTATTAAATTCGAACTCTTTTCTCTTTAAAATTTGAAAAACTAATTCTTTTTTTTGTGTGCTCTAAGTAAATTTTTTAAACTTATTCACGATAGCTAATTCTATTAGATACATTGTGCTTGAATATCCTTGTTAATATCGGAAATCTGTTTTACTTATATGTTTTAAGAAAATGAAATAATGGATCAAGTAACTCAAAATGACTGTCATACAATAATTCTTTGTGTATCATCTAAAATAATCAGTGCAGTAATAGTTTTTTCATGTACCATATTTTTATATTACTTGATATTTGAGTCAAAGTGTGCAATTTCATTGTCTTGTATATGCAATTATGATAATAGTTTTATTAGTTTGTCATTCATTAGAAGTCTGATTATATAATATTGCATTACCTGCTAATTTCACAAAGTATTTTGTATCAGTATTACATTCAGTTATATTAGCACGTTATAATTTGAGTTAGATACTATTTTCAACATTAATAAATTTTGGTATAAATATAAGTTATATAAGTATCTTAGCTCATTGCAGAATTATCTTAACGGCATTTTTCATATTTACATGTTTCAAGGAAATATACTCAACGTCCATGTACTCGAAGACATTGTTGCAAAATAATCTTTTTATTCTGTTCTCTATTTAGCATCACAATATTACATTCAAAGTATTTAATTTAATTTAACGCGTTTGGTAACTTGCATTTATATTTCCCTTTATAATTTATCACGATTTTGCCGACATGTTTTTATATCTTTGTTAAAATAATTTCTTTAATAGCTACAATAATTTTAAAAGTTTCATTGAAGAATTTAAATAAATATTTTATTTTCACTTTGAATATAAGGTTGCTCGGTTGGAGTTTATTGGCACTCAATCCAGTAGCGGATTTTGACAATATGATGCCCAAGGAGCAAAATTATTTTGAGGCCCCATCCAAAAAAACCTCTATTCGTGACAGGGTTGCGGCGATTTAAATCAGTTGATTAAAATCACTGATTTAAATCAACTGATTTTTTAAAAAAAATCACCGATTTAAATCACTTTATTTTAAATATCAAATTAATCTGCTTTAATGAAATAAAATTGTTCATGTATCTTTAACTCTCTGAGCCCGGCTCGAGAGAGAATTTGGTTGCCTCAAAGCCCGGGGTAATTTTTCGTTCACAGAAACAGAATGGAATCATCCTTTCCTTCACCGCAATGGGGACGTCCGAAAGGGGGACGCCCGCTGCGCGCTCATTTGTCAAAAATGAAGGGGCAGCCATTGATGGTCATTTGCGGTTAGAACTACCGGTACTGGACAAAGTCTTGCGAGTGAAATGCTTTTCGGGCTACTGAGAAGAATTCTACTCTATTAGTTTAGGAGGAACCTCGATTAGTTTACCTAAATGCTTTCAAAGAATTATTTTTTACCCAGTCATTAAAATTTCCGTAGGTTCTCGCACGGTCTGTGCTGTAAAATTTGGCTTATTTTAGAAAGAAAGCGAAAACATAAACTTTGACCAGTTATTATTCATTTATGCAATTGACAGATAATTCTGGTAAGTAGATCTTATCAGTAGAGACAAACTTATAGAGCGGACAAATAAACTAAAAACTATGAAAAAAGCAACAAATCCGTCAGGGGAAAAGGTGGTTGCTTTTATCACTCTGAAAATTCTTTAACTTCAGACATTTTACAAAGAAAAGGAATCATTGATCTCGGGAGCTCCTAGGAGAATTGTGAACACACAAGCAATGCTTTCTGAAATAGCCTTCTTTTATCATCAATATCTCAAAGATACGTCATCTTATTTTTGCACAACTCTAAATGAGTATTCACCAAGAAAATGAGAGAATTACCCTCAAGACAAGTTTCTATAGATATCAATGCGAGAAAAATGCGGTGTTTATGTTGGAAAAGTAAAGAAAAGAATGAATTATAAACAAAAAGAGTCGTAACCTTCTTTTTCGAATATCGGTAGGCTATTCAGGTTTATTCAAGTAAGCAATGTGTGCACGCTCCCAACACCTTAATTAACATTGCATTGTTATTGAAATGAATTAATTTTATTTTTCAAATATTTCATGAAAAGAAACGCACTTAGAGCACATTAAAGAATCAAGTAATTCGATTAATTAGAAAAAAATATATTTTGAAAAATAATATCTATAAATTACAAGCTTATTTTTAAATATGAAGAAAAGAAGGCAATTGTTTTGGTTCTTACTTGTCTTGTAGAACGAGGTAAGCCATGTATTATACTAACTTTGTGACAAATTAACCTCGTTTGTATATATGTGAGGCACAGTTAAATGTGGCGTTTGTGGCTAGCAAAACTGTAAATACCGTTGTTGAAAAGGTTTAAAGTTTCATTATTAAAATTTATTATTTTTGTAACGAAATATATTGATAGTTTAATATTCAAAAATAAATCTCTAATTTTAAAATGCCGTGCGACAGTATAAAAGGTTAAAGACCGTGACCTCTCTTTCCCCCTTTTCCTGCGAATTTTCACTTCTGAGAAGGTAATCAAGTAAAGATACCACCAAGAGAATTCCGTGCAATTATGGAGTCTTAAAAAATATATCTTCTGTTTTGCAGTTAAAACATAATTAAAACAAAAAACGCATTCCTGGTGAGAAAAATTTGTACTATCTATAGCTCAAATGTTCATCATTTTATTCATATAGAGCGAAAAATCTTACTGAGACTAAGAGATACTTTTGTGCATATCTGTTCCGAGTTCTCGTAAGAGACCCAGAGCGATACTGGATTACACATATGAAAATTTCCCGATAATTAAAAGACGTCGGGCTGCAAGCACAGTCGTTGCAAATCTGGACCCTTAAAATCCTCAAAATTTTTTGTTTCGGCCTTATTCAACCGCTACGTTGTGCAAACCCGCGCTTATTTCCGAGAACTCATAACTTAATTCCATCGCCATTTTCCTGCTAAATTTCGTTTTTCTCCATCTTTTTAGATCTTATTTGCCTTCTATTTTAGTCTCTCCTAGTTGCAGCACTGTAACCTTAATGAAAATACGGATCCGGACGCGGAAAATACCCTTATACCAAAATTCCACACCACACTAGCGTTTCGCAGTGTTTTCCGCTAAAATTTCTTACGCAACTTGTCCCCCTGCTTAAATTATTTCCCCCTGTTCTAATTCATCTAATTTTAAATCTCTTATTTGAATTTTTTAAACGTTAATTTAATTAGAAGCCCATTCATTAGCTAGATGTGGATGTGCATCGGACGCTTCGCGTCCTCGCGGTACTCCGTAACGGAACTCCGTTCTGTTGTGCATATCTTACAGCATATCAAATTATCAGTTGGCAAGCCACAATTAATATCTTCTGATTAATTTCATAATTAGTATATACTAAATTCAATATAGCACTTTCAGCAAAAAATTAGAATTCTCACAATACCAGGAAAGTTTTTTAAAAATCAGATGCATCTCAAGCGGTTTCTAATTTTACAATCATTGAAACAATAATTGTTTTTTAATTGAATTTAAATATGTCGAGAATTTATCTTTATTTCAAAATCTTATTTAGAAGTCTTGTTTGCAGATTTTAACTTATGTTTTTCAGCAGTTGATTTTAACAGTAATTAATGGTCACCATATTTCCGTAAAATGTACAAATAATCAAAAGTTGAGAAAAACAGTAATCGACAATTTTATGGAAGCTAAATTATTTTCTCTGGTAAAATTTGCTTGTAGCAATACAAACAAAAACAATAAATGAGTAAGTAAATAAGTTTACTTTTCAGAAAAAAAGTTGACCTGAAAGATTTCTGTTCGAAAAAATGTATGAATTGATCAGTGTCAATAAAAGAATTTAAAAAGGGGGGAAAAAGAATTTTCTTAATTTTTTTACTAAAATGAACATTTCCACTATCTTCTGCATAAAGCAAGTTAACAATTTCCTTATATAGATCATAATAAAATGTATAAAAATGCTTTTAAATAAATATTAAACTTTATTTACTGTAAATAACAAGCGCATAGAATGGTTGATGTGTAAATTATAGGTCAAAAACGCATTTTTGAGTCCAGGTTAGAAAAAGTTACTTCAGAAAATTTCAGTGACTTGTCACCTCTAGTTACTGGTTTCTTTTCTTTTTTATGCTTAGTAAGAAGTAGTCTATTCTTAAGGTCAAGGTGAAATAAATCCTAATCCAAATACTTAAAAGGGGAGAGGAGAAGAGTATGCTATTTAGTTCTTGCAAGATTGCAACATTTCTAAGACATCCTTAGTCTATTGTCCAATAAAGGGTAGAGAAGGATAATTCTTATTTTTGAAAAGGGGGGGAACAGGATTTTCAGTCCTTTGGTGCAATTCATGTAAAAGAGAGCCTGCTTCTCACTTGTGCAAAATTTGCTTGACCAGAAGAGCTATATCTAAAAATTTTATATATTCTAACATACAATAATATATCTATAGTCAAGAAATGTAATTTTTATATTTTTCCTTGATAAAATTGTCCTATATTTTAAAAGTATATTATTCTTTATATTTAGTTCACAAATATTTTTTAAATAGTTGTTACATATTTGAAATAAATTTTTTAAAAAGAAAGTAGAGCTTAATGACTAGTATGTTGTTATATATATATATATAATTCTATGACTGTAGGCTTCATTGTCTAATATACAAATATTATATAGATATATATATATATAGTTTTAAAAAATCATTAAAATAAAAAGAATCTTGATTTAAAAAAAATTTTAAAAAATCAACAACCCTGATGGGTGATAAAAATGTGGAACGTAAAATAACTTACTTATACTTTTAATTCTGGGTCTCTATGTGTATCTTCGTTATTCAATTTGGAGCTAATTCTTGTATTATTGTTTATCTGGTTTCTAACATTTCTTTCACTTATTTTTACGAAGAATATGCTTTAATCTTTGCAAAGTATATATACTATGTCATTTTTCATAACGTTATATTTAGGGTTGTCATAATTTCCAGGTATTGATAAGAGACGTTTAAGTGCTAAATAAATAAAGCATGAAAAAAGTGGGTAGGTAATGGTTTATTTTACTCTGATAAAAAAGCAATAAAGCCCAAACAATCTAATAAACTGAACACTTAGAATAATAAAAAAGATGCAGGGTAATCCTTTTTAGCCTAGTCTTATTTTAAAGTTGATTTTACTTTCTTAATTACATCATTTTCTTCTTCCACATAATTATAAAATTGGGCGCAAATCATTTTTAAATTATAATGACAAATCAAAATTGCTTCAGTTGTCTCCGCTGACAACCAGTTTCTTTCGTTCGACCACTGAGTTCACATTAGGGAAAATATTCTCTCCACAATAGCATTGTTGGCTTGAAAGGCAAATACGTTTTCTCAGAGCTTTATAAGACATGATTTCTCATCAATATACATGATATCTGCAAAAAACTTCATCCATTTCTCTTGCATACTCAATTTCATAATTGCCTCGCAGTTTTGGTTGGTATTATTTTTCTCTAATTAATCTCTTAGATATACAAATTGGTTGAATAGAATCTCAGTGTTGCGAATATCGATGTTTCTTACCTATAAATATGCAATAGTACGTTCTATATCTTTCCAGCAGAGTTTAAGGAGAAAACGGGACAAATAGCAATATGTGACTGAGTAATGAAATACTGTGACAGTCCCGCATATACGGAACGTATGGCAACCCTAATTATATGTATATACAGATAAAGAAATTAAAATACCTTTGCATCCCTTTATCTTTTTTCATTTTACTCCAAACAGAGCTGCTTTTCGTTTGATAATATATAAAACATTTAAAAAGCAGTGATTTGTTTCGATTTTCGGTCTATCTAGATGGGTTGGACATAAGTGTCCAAACATTCAAATAGGAACAGAACTTCAAAATTGTTTTTAATAATTATTTTTTTAATTTTCTTACGTTTAATAAAGGAAACTTATTCAGTTAAAGAGGAGAAATGAGCTCATAAATCACCAATTTATATTTGTGAACTATAATAAATTTTACCATAAACTGAGAACCATTTTATATTTCTTCTAAATTTCGAGCTCGAATGAACAGTGTCAACTCTTTGTCCTAAAGAACAGAATGGTAAAATCTAATAACAATACCGGCAAAAAAAGATGGAAATAATAAAATTATCCGCACGAAATTTTTAAGAAAACAGCACTTGAGATGAATTAAGATAATTTTTCAAAAAAAAAAATGTTATCTAGTTTAAGCTCTGCAAAGTAAATCATTAAAATCGTTTCCATCGTTCCTTTTTTTTGTTGAAGTTATCTTGTTAAAAAATTTAAATGTGAATCGTAAAATAAAGCAATGACTTTCAAATATAATATAACTAATCAAAAGAATAGGTGATTGACAGAACAATGTGAACACTTTTGAATTTGCACAGTTTTTCAGATATCTCCCGAAAGACTGAAAGGATTTTCCTAGAACTTCGACCATATAAAGAAGAGGCTTTAACTCACAGTTTACAGGGAAGATTCGGTCACGATGGCATTTAGGGGACTGACCAGAAATTGATGAAGAAAATGATTTAGGACTCACCCCATTTTTCAGAAAGCTGATAATGAGTAGCAACTTTCACCAATGGTTTCGCTTGATAAACGAAATATTTACATGCATTTGTGTAAAAAAGTACGAATATTCAGGAAGCTATAAAGGATTTCTTAAAGATTCCCAAATTTTCCACAATTTTTTTGCTTATAACATACAGATTTTTCAGCGAAATTATACGAAACGTACAGAATTCATGGCAATATGTTAGCAAAATGTTGTAATAAAATTTCAAGAGAATACTTTGAATACTAGTGGAAATATGAGTAGTGGCTAAACTTTTAAAGATTGAAATGAAGAGCAGATTTTTGTGTGGGGAGAGGGGCGAGATCTACTGTTCACAGAACTACTAGCATACATAACAGCTTTTTAGAGGATAACAATATGTAATAATTTATATAGTATATCATGTCTATTTATTGATTTAAATTGATTATATTTATTATAAGTAAAATTTACAAATATATATATAGACAAAGTATAATTTTTTATATGAGTGGGCCCCCATTGACTGCTAGCAACCGTTATTTTCAGACCCAGTCCGCCACTGCCTCCCCCTGTCACACCCTTGAAATGTCCAACAAAAGATACGTCGCCCCACCTGGGTGAGTGGTAGAACTGGTAGTGGCACAAACAGGTTGATCTTATTGAGGCGAGTTTTTTTTTTTTTAATAA
This sequence comes from Araneus ventricosus, assembly GCA_013235015.1. Classification (NCBI taxonomy): domain Eukaryota; kingdom Metazoa; phylum Arthropoda; class Arachnida; order Araneae; family Araneidae; genus Araneus; species Araneus ventricosus. The sequence continues at coordinate 89,912 of BGPR01003527.1, forward strand.
ATCTGTTTAAGAGTATTTTGTGTTCATAAAGTAAATATAAGATTTATTGCAAAATATATCAAATTCCAAAATACTACTGTTTACAATTGTTCTTTTATATTAATATTTTATTACTATTGTATATTAATTAGGTTTTTTCTTGTAAACCTTAATCTTATTTCATAAAAATAAGTACACATTATTCATAAGTCATTATTATTGTTATGCTCATAAATGGCATTAAAAGACATAGTTAAAGTTTAAAAATAAAATTTGAAATATGATCTATAACGTAGTGCTTTGTTTCTGAACTGCAAGTTTATATTTATGTAATATAGTTTGACATGTGACAAGGGGGTGGGAGGGGGTATGGTGAAGTGTGACACTTTGTGACACCCCGCCCCCGCCAAAAATATTGAAAAAAAGTGTGACATCATTTATGGACAGCCCCTAAGTAATATTTATATAATAAATCCACGTTATATTTTAATTTCTAATTTTTCTGATTTAAATCTTAATTATAATGCAACGTTAAAAGTACGAGAGGCGCAGTTTCTCGTTGTTAAAAACATGGTATGGCTTTAACGGGAAAGTACCTAATAATTCTGTAAAATTCTAATAGTAAAATTCCGTCATGATAAATAGTTCTAAAACCTGCTTTAGAAATAAAAACGGGTAATAATTTAGGAAACTGAACATATTTTTGTCAGAGAAGGCAGTTTTTAATTTTTATTTCCGTATTTCTGTAGCGGAGTCTCGAAAATAACTAGTCTGTCCTTCGCCATTTTATACTTCATAAAACAGTAACATAGCTGTTGAAAAAATATAGTACCCATCCTCACGTTATCTCCCGCCATATTACTATTTCAAAGAATTAGCAGATAATTCCGATAAGCTATAAGAAAAACGTTCCTTCTTGCACAGAAGTCAAAAAACCCCACACAGACTCAAAATCCCTCTTCTTCCAACTGCGGGGTGACAAACACAATGGACGGTTTACAATGAGCAGGCCAATCCTCCAATTACTCGTATGTATGTGGTCCTGGGGGGAAGGAAATTCCAATAGCCCGAGAATACCCGGGCTTGCCGCTAGAGATGCAGAAAACTTTGCGAGTTATCTCGTAGAATGCCGCTTGACAGGAAAAAAAGTTCGCGAGATATTTCGGGTTTGGCGCTGAGTGGGTTAAGAATGTGTTTGAGGGTTTCAATCGTGTTTGATGGATGGTTTAGAGCATTGAGACTATTGAAAACTGTGGAATATTGTAAATGATCAAAAGACCCTTGAATGTCTAGTGCAATGACATAGTGTAATTACCTTTATTTTTGGATTCATAGATTTTGTCTAGGCCTTGTATGGAATGATCAAAGGAAGAGCCTGCTCGGAACCCAAATTGGCATTTATGGAGAAGATTTTTTTTTTGGTTTTAGTTGGTGACTTAGGTGTCGGAGGAGAATATGTTCTAATACTTTCTCTATTGGCGAAAATAGGGTTATTGGTCTATAATATTTGGTAAGTGCAGGATTCTTCCCTTCTTTATGAAAGAGAACCATGACACCTTTTTTAATGGGTCTGGAAAACAGTTAAGTACTAGGCATTTAATTTAGAAATAATGGAGAAAATCATGCATTTATTGTTAATTGTCTTGAGAATTATATAGTATATCATAACCTGGGGCTTTTTTTAACAGGGATCTACACATCGAAGACACACACCAAAGATCTTCAGAAGGTTTTAAAATTCCCATCTATGCGACTTATGGGCTAGGAAGACTACTGCGAATTGAATAAAACTCATGACAGTATTATTTAAAGTACTTCCAAGCAATGCACACGTTAACATAAAAATTAATTTAAGACATAAATAGAAAATTATAGCCACATCAATATTACTAAAAATAATATCAAGAACACATCAAGAAAAATCATCGCAAGTCATGGAAAACTGCCGCAAGCAACAGTTGAAGTAATTCAGAGAAATCATACAAAGAAGAGTCCAGTAAATTATTTGAAGGGGTCAATGAAATAGCATTATTCCAAAGAACATGAAGAAAGAAACTTTTGGGAGAAAACCTGAAAATCATTTAAGAAGAAGACTAAGTAAGAAGTATATCAAAATGTCACCAATTTTGGGCCCACCCTCAAGCTGCTATTTCTCGGAATCGGAGAAAGAAGACACATTCCGAAAATTCATGAACCTTCTGATGATGAACAATAGGAATTGTACAAAACTATGTAAACGGCAACAGACATGACTTTATACCAACCCGCCTTCACAGCTGAATTTATTGCAGTCACATCAGGAAACAACTGGCCCAGACAATATGCAAATATTTCGATCATGAGTCTTCTAATTATTTCAAGCGGTTATCTCCTAAAACTTTAAATTAAGTGAATACTTCTCGCTTATTTCCCGAATTACTCAAAACTACTCACTATATATATGCTTTTATACTTGAAACTTCCTCTAAATTCCCGACCTATGAGCTTGCTTAATTCAATTGCTAAAGTATTTGAGAAATTAACTCACTCAAGACCATCTCCTGGAACAATTTGGTTTCAGAGAGAGAGGTATTCAGCATCTTATCCCTTGAAGAATGGTTAACACGTTTGGGAACAGAACCGAACTTATGTATATTAGACGAAAGTAATGATACAAAATAGGGCTAATCTCAGATAAATTATATTCCCCTTGGACGATAATGTATTGGTAATATAAATCAGATATCTAGAGGTAATCCCAAGAGGTCGTTTACAAGTTATAAAGGCAGGTCAGGCAAGCAGAACTTAATTAACTTTTCAATAGAACACCGGGTTTCAAATTTGGAAAGCAACCGCTACAGCTGGAGCTTTGTAAGGGAATTATGTGAAAGTAAAGGACATGCGAGATAAAATGTACAGAACAGTTTTAAGGAATAGCAAATGAACAGCAGCAAAGCTGAGTCGTGGCTTATATAGTATTATTTATAGTGTTCACATTCACACTGGAATCATCAATAGAATTCTTTATCCTGACTTTCGTTTCAAAATAACTGTTTTCGAAATATGCGATTTTGTTCATTTCTCCGGGAAGTTGACCTTCTGCTGAATCGAAATCAGAATAGGCTTTCTCAAGTTTTTCTATTCTTTACGTTAAATCATTTTTATAAGGATTAGGACTGAAGTAATTTGTCATGCGAATTAATGGCGCTCTGGTACGGTTGCGTTTTCTGTTAATAATCTCAATGTCTTACGATATTTTGCGTGAAACCAAAGACAGCATATTAAATAAAGTGAAATTTCCCTTATTTAGTTATATTTTGATTACAGGAGCCTTAAGATATTTGCTACGTGTTAATTCAGTTGCAATGCGGTTGATAAATTTTAATAATGCACAAGTGTTTGCATAAGTATTTTTAATGAGGGGAAGCAATCGAAATTCGGAATAGTTTGCTTTCTTCTTATTTATAGATTATTAAAATTTTAACGATTTGTTCTCAAAAACACTTCAGCCTAAAATGAAAATTATACAAATTTTCATGAGCTTTATGTATCATGATTTTTGTGGAGCAAAATCTAATTCTTTTGAAGTAAATTTCATATCTACAGAACCGTTTAACATATCAAGAATTTATCGATTGTAAAATATTGATCTTTACAATAAAAATGTTATTCAAAGTTCGAAATAAATTAATTTTTTTCCACGATTTCCACAAGCAGGAAGCTTAACTATCTAAATGTGGAGAAGATCCCTTCTATAACGAAAACATAAAATGTGAATATCTTTAGATAAAATGATATTATATTAACTAAAATTTATTTTCCATGAGGATTTTATATATGACATCAAAACATAGTATTTTCAATGGAAATGTTGATGTTAGTGATATTTTCAATATGCAGATAACTCCTTATAAAATTTTTAACACTTTGCTCTCTAAAAACTAATTAGATGTGTTTTGTACTTTGCATGTCACATTCTCAGATTAAATTCCTTAAACGGCTACACAATTACTTTTATTATTAACCAAAACAATTAGAACGTTCACGGTAAAATCTTGTTTAAATTTTTTGAATAAAAATTGCCTCATATATGTTTTGAAGGTAAAGTATGCATGCAACTCATGTCGCCATAACGCCGACAACGGAGGTCTAAGGGTTTAAATATAGAATCTTTTAGTAGACGTTATTTCCTGTTAAATTGTCCAGTCGGGTAAAAAAGTAGCCTTCCGGAATTATTCTGTACTAACTTCAAAATTTTCAATAGAAATACACATTTTTCTGAAAGAAATCCAAAATTACATCAAAATTTATAATTGCATACAAATTTCATCATCCTAGCTCTATTCGTTTCGAAATTATTAGCAACTCTTACGTTAAAGTAAAATTCTGAATTTTTATTGATATCTTGAGAAATAATTTATCTATTGACATAGAATTTTTTTTTGTTTTTGTAAGAGATTAAAATATTCTACAAATTTCGCACTTATACATTTGATTTTAAATAATTTTTAGCACATAAAAATATTTTATTAAATTTGATGCTTAAAATTTTTAAATAACAGCTCTCATAAATTTTAACAGTAATTCATGCAGAAGGCAAATTTATAACCCCATGCAAAATTTCATCTTATTCGTACGAGTAGTTTTGAAGTTAAATTTCCTTTTATATAATTCAAAAAAGTAACATTTTCCTTCATTTGGTATTTTCAATCATATTAGAATTTTATATCATTACATACTTGATCAGTGTTGTTTACCATTTATTATTTCCCCATTTTCATTTCCTCTGAGATGTAAAAGTATGAAAACGGAAAATTAAATACAGTAAAAGAACCGTTTATACTTCTTAAAAGGAACTAACGCTATTGCATTAATCTACAAATATTTCACCAATAAAATATTACAGACGATAAAAAATAAATTATCAATTTGACGATAAAAAGAAAATATATTTCTAACCCCAGAAACAGTACAAAAACAAGTACTACTTCTCTGGTGAATGAGTTCATATCTAAATTATCCTAATTCCATTTTTAGTATTGTAAGTACGAAATCAAAATGAAACATTCTTTTTTTTCTTTTTTAAATCTGCGAATTAAATAACCACAAAAACTGTTAATTCTAAATGCTTCTGAATTCTTAATGGTTTTGTATAAAGGAAACTTAATAAAATGATGATTAATTAAAAAAAATTTGATAGAATATACACATATATAACACATTAAGGAAAACCAGTGCCTGAAGGTTGAGCAAGAAAGGCTCATTTTTAAGTACATTCAAGCTTGCAATATCACAGAGAAAAGCAGTACTTAAAATTAAGCAAACGTGTGTAAAAATGAAGCCAAGTATGTTCAAATTCAAGAATCGATTGCTTATTTTTGAATAAAATTTACCACTTTTTCTTAGAATGGAGGGTTATCGCTGCAGAGACGTTTCACTGTATATAAAAATCCATTTGAGGTATCCGCTTAAGTTAAGAATCCATTTTCGAATGAAATTCACTAATTTTTATGCCTTATCTGAAAACCTATTCTGCTTAAGTTCATAAAACCACTTTTATTTTATTGCTACGATAATCAAAAGTGAAATCAGACACATTTTAGAAGAGCGGATCAGCTGGAAATGGAGAAGCAAACTATACGATAAGGAAGTATTTTCCAATGTCTTTTATCTGTTATTTAATTTCCATTTTCGTTTCGTAACATTTGCATCATACCAGATATCATTTTGGAACATTCTGAGAGTGAACATGAGAGTTCATTGGTTTACGTGGCATTGTTGCAAATTTAAATAATTTTGAATCATTGTAGCATCTTGATTTTCCATTGATGTTCTAAATTTTAAGAATTAAAGCACGAAAAGAGTATAAAAGCAAGTAAAACTAATATTAATTGCTGAGAATATCTGAAGGTCAGCTAAAATGCAACTTCAAGTTAGTTGCCTGAAGAAATATTCAAATATGTCCACGCCGGTAAAATAGCGGATCATCATAAAGTCAAGAAGAAAAGGAAAACAAATCCCCCCAATTTTTGAATTAAAAAAAGTTAAATTTGAGATTAATCTACAAAACTGGGGATTATTCCAAAATATTCCTTTCTTCTTCTCAGTGTAGATTAAAAACAGATTTTAATCTATTTTTTCACGAAATGAGGTTTATTTCATAAATTTTGTTTTTTCAAACACGATAACTAAAATATCATTTAAAATTTCTGCCTGAAATTTGGTTTATGCTTTATTTATAATACTGTCCATGGAATGAAGCAAAATATTTGTGCGTTGATGGTACGTTGTTAAGTTGTGCAAATTGGATGTTTAAAGGAAAGCTGAATATTTACAAGAAAAAGAAATGATTTCCCTGTAAAACTCATATAATTTGCATGAGTGGCGGCGAGTCGGGGGTGGGGGCGAAGGGGGTAGTAGGCTCCCCACGTTTTGAGGAAAAATTAAATTTTTATTTAATTTTAGCTACCTAAAACTAGGAATTATAAAAAAGCAATAGCGTTCGGGAATGTCTGCTAATTTTGAAGCCAAATTTTTAAAATTTTGTTTCCTACCACCTATACTCCCGTACTTTTTGTTGTCTATAAGCTATTTGCCCCTCCACTTTTAAGTCCTAATCGCCGCCACTGATTTGCATGTACTTTTATATATTGCAAAACTTTTGGCTCAGTATGCACCTGATATTTATTCCAAACAATAGGCCATTTTGTCCTTTTTTTCGATCGAGTGAGTTTCAAGAAAAGTCCAATTTAGTGTAAAAAAATCCGATTTTTTTCTCTAATATTTAAGTAATAAAACCTTTTTTTGTATCATTTATGAAGGTTTAGTTTAAAGATAGTTTAAAAATACAAAAATAGTGCTTCAAATATAGGTATCCACTTCCCCGAATGCAACCCCCGATACCTTAAGTAAAAAACCTATTTTTAGTGAAACTATTACTTCTATGAAACTACTTCTAGTAGATTTTTATCCTTATACATCCTAAAAGTAGGAGATATAGTTATATTAAAATTATTAAACGAATCTGATAAATTTAATCTATTATATATATATATAAGGAAAAGTCCTGTAACATGGCAACCTTAAGATTTGGGAATTTTTCTTGACCTCAAAATTGGTTGCTGGAAGATTATTATTTCGGCAAAATCTTCTTCAAATCTTTATTTTAAAGAGATATTTTTTTAAAATTTTTATTTTTAAATTTCAGACCCAAAATTTCATTTTGGAAAAAAAAAGTCAATTTCGTTATCTTACCGCACAGTCGGGTAAGGTGAAGAACGTTGTCTGGAAAGATGTCGAACTGAGATAACGATTTAATTCAACATCAAAATACTATTTAAAACTGTTGAGTTCACATCTTGATCATAACAAATTGCACTTAACAGGAAACAAACATAATCGAACAAAAGTGACAGCACAAAACAAATGAAATATTATCGATCGAAATTTGAGATTCTAACCTTAAGATATGAAATTAATTACAAAAATCGCATCGCCATGAGCTTGGATTTTGTCCCAGCCAGTACAGGTGGAATGGGGCCTGAGCTCCCACATTAATCATTGGAATCCCGTTTGTCCTTACAAATGATGCATTCTTCATTATCGAGGTCCTCTGGTTCCAGAATGTCATCAGCGTCAGTCAAAGAAAATTCAAATGAATGAATTGAGTCTTTAGACTCAGAAAATTATAAGTCGAGGTGTCGCTTAGCTACTTTCTTCTTTTTTGCAGACTACTTTCTTCTTTTTCAGCAGGTTTGCTGCGTTTAGTCTTATTAACTTCAGCCTTCTTTAACTGCCACAGTTTTCGCTTATTTTCTTTTTCCTCTATCTCCTTTTCTAATCAGATGCTCATTTATCAATGGAGTGCCAATGAGTTGCAGGAAGGGCGGTCACTCCTTTTACCATGGAATTTTTGTAGATCAATCCAATAATTTATACTGGAAAGAAAACTGATATTTATTTTTTTTTTTAATTTTTTTATATTGAAAATTTATTGTCACTGAGTTGGACTTTAGTTCACATATTGGTTTACAAATCTCCATTGTATAACAAATGAAAGTTGCAAATTCGTTATAAACTCAATTGTTTACTTAAGCAAGTTTTAAATATTCTGAACAAATAATTTACGGTAAATTCGATCACGGAATACAAATTTTGTGACGCCTTAATGAAATTACAGTTGTTGTAAGGTAATATTTTAAAAGTTACATTTTATAGTTGTTTCTAAATTCCGTAAATTGTTGCTGTAAAATGTTAATATCTTCTTAATTCCTTGCATAAATGTTCTTTGCATAAATGTACTTCGCATAGTTAATTCCAACATACTGTATATTGTTTTTTCGACAGATCATGGATTAGTTTTAAAATGATACAATTTATTCCAAATTTTCTCGATCATATTCCAGGGCACTATTTCCCACTGCTTGTTGATAAAATTCCTAAATTGTTTATTAATAACTATAACGATTTCAAGGACTAAAAGCATCAAGCAGACCAGTACTGTATTTCGTCAAGTAATTTCTATTATCGTTGAAAACCTTGTGGTAAATCTGTAGAGATACTAAAAGTAAGGCTTTAGCTTTCGGAATTTTCCTTCTGTTGTAAATCTTAATTTGGATAAGTAGAAAAAACAAAATTTAATGGAAATTTATTATTCAAAGCCATAACTGAGTTATTAGAGTACATTTTCAATAGTATTTTGTTGTTTATCTGATTTGACCATCAAAGTTCCTAAATGCGGAAAAAGAAGAATGTTACTTAGTCGTTTCCTCAAATTAAAAAAAATATTTCAAAGCCTTGATATCTGTCTTGTTGTTTGTGAATTGTTTCTTAGTCTTCTTACGATTATGGTGGATAAGACCTCCAAAGAAATAGAATACGATGGAAAAAATATTAATTATATGTAAAATTAGGAAGGAAACCTTGCACTATCTTTTGAAATAATATTTTTTTATCAACAAGCGATTGAATCTATATAGTAAAAGTTGCACCATGAAACTACATGAGTTAGAGCCATATTTGCAAATATTTTAAACACAATCGTTGCCAACCCATCCACTGAAACTATTTTATACATTATTTGAATACAAGTTATCATGGAAAAAATAAAAAAATAAATATTCGAAAATATATTGAAATTGGGCAAAATATCATTTATTCGTAAAAGAACAACTTACTTTAAGAGCAACAGGATTGTTCGAAGTATCTATGGGTTCACATCTCCAGCTGTAGGTTGTTAGCCAGCCGTACCTCATGAACTAAAAGGAAAGAAAACATTTTTATAAGAATAAAACCCTTACTTATTAGTTTAAATTGCTTTTTAAACACTTATTTTTTTAAAAAACTTGATTTGTGTCATGTTGTATAGATGTAATTTTTTAATCAATTTTTCACCCTCTTTTCTGTGTGTGACATTAACAAAGTTTTGAGGATTTGTGTAATCTTCCGGATAGTGTACAATATTGAATTTCATCATTTAATTATCAGTTGACTGATAATTAAATTAATTTTACACCATACTAGCATCTCCACCTGAGAATGAATTTGAAAAAAAAAGTATTTTAAGATCATTAATTTAATTATGTATTATAAATAAATATTATGTAATTTTTCTATTGTGATTTAATTTAAAATAATCCATTTCGAATTTTTATTTAGTAATATTTCTTGGCCTCAAACAGTAAACTTTGAAAAACACCAAATATTATTAGAGGTGCTGCTCACATAGTGAGAGAGACTTTAAGAGGAGGAGAGAGAGAGTAGTGAGAGAGAGGAGACAGAAAGAGAGACAGAGAGAGAGGAGAGAGCAGAGAGAGAGACAAGAACTGAAAAAGCTTTTTAATCGTTTTTCTTGTATATCTCCGGATTATTTGAACCAATTTACCTCAAATTTTATATCTGAAGATATTTTATTATGTAGAATCACTTAAAAGATAAAAAAATCGTGGGTTGTCATTAGAAAATTTGAAGATAAGAAAAATATAAACATGTAGATGGCCCCTTATGGAAATGCACATATGTTTAAAAAGTACATACTCTCAAATTGAATTTATATTTTAGTGAATTTATATTGAAGTGTTCGGGTACTTTTTTGACGGACTGTACAAAATGAGATATACTTCCCTTAAATTCCAAACCAAGTACGCAAGTAAGTAATATTAAATATTTTTGAAATACAAATCTTCTAATTTTTTAAATTAACAGTTACACTTTGAAAGCCGACTCAAAATGAAACAGACTACTGAGTATTTGAATACCTAATGAGTAATAAAAACTTATTGTATCAGCCGTTGTATAATAAATTTGGAAAATTTGAAAGAAAAATTTATTATTGTTACAGAAATTATTAAAATTAATGCAATAATTACAGGGAAATAGATTTGTTATCATTTAATTTTTTAAAAAAATTAAATCGCATAAAAATTGTTTTGGTGGGATGATATGCTCCGAAGTTATTAAAGAAAATAGTTAAAATTGTGGTTCATTTTTATTAATTAAGATGCTAATTAAAATTTTCATAAGCTCTTTGAATTGAATGCCTACTAACCGAGAAGTAAAAATTTGGTAGCTCTAGGTTCAATGGTCTAGCTCAGCAGTTCCCAACCTTTTGCGTTGTGAGGACCATCTGTTGTGTATAAAATATTTTGAAGCCCACTAAATAAATATATAAGTAAAAAATACACATATATTTTTATATATATTGCATGCATGTATATGTCACTTATTAGTAAATATTAGAGGAAAAGAATTAAAAATACATTGTTTTAAAAAGAAAAAATGACTGCAGACTCTTGAAGCTGTCTTGAATTCGACTCTCAACTAGTATTTTGCGGCCCACTAATGCGCTATCCGCGGCCTGTAGGTTGAGAACCGCTGGTCTAGCCTATAGAGAGTTTTTAATGATTTTTGCATTACTCAATTTACAAAGAGTATGTCACCAATTAACATTTTGAGGTAAAATCTTAAAAAATGTACCCGGTACCCGTAAACATTCAACAATTAATCTAGGAAAACGAAGTCTTACATTAATGGTAATCCATTCGTTTACGCCAGCAAACCATCACATGTCGAAGATTATACGACTCCCTGTTCCTCATCCAGGCTGGTCCAATTAGTTTGATGAATATGAGGTAAATAGCAGAAAAAAATACTGTCGGCAGTACGCTTGTCATTAAAGGATATTTGACCATTCTTGGATCTGAAATGAATGTTAAAGTAATCAATTTATTAATAATATTAACTGTTTAAGCTCGTCATTAATGGAAAGTTGACCAGTCTTGGATCAGAACTGAATAAAAAATTAATTAATTAATTAATAATACTTAAGGTTTGCTTTCGTAATTAAAGGATATTTGACCATTATTGAATCTGAAATTATTGTTAAATTAATCATTTCATTAATAATATTCATGGTTGAGAAATTTTTATTTCTCGTGGAGGTAAAAAAGTAACTCAAATGTTGAGGAAGTTTGGATATGAAGAAACTGATGATAATTATCTGCACTTTAATTTAGGTCATATTCACTTTCATAAACTTAGTTTGCACTCAATTCTCTCTATATGAAAGGCAATGTTTGTGTGTGTGTGCTTGCGTGTGTATGTGTTTGCGTTGTTCAGGCGTAAAATATTGCAGTTACAGGCCTGAAATTTGGCACATACGTAGTTTTAATAGTAACTCAATGTACCTCTAAGCTCGATTTTTAAAATTTAATCTAGAAAAATGTTTATTTAATATTTTGTGGTATTTTAAACGATTTTTCATAATCAATTCTCCATTGCATTTTTTTCTTATAATCGTATCAAGGAAATAGTTGAACCATTAGAAAGAACAAACAATTTCCGTTCTATTGAAGATTATTTTATACGTTTGATTTAAACGAAAAATTTCCATACAATATTTTCTCTAATTTTAATAAATTTTAAAAATATTTCTTGGTATAACTTACAGCAATACATTTAAGTGTTGCAATGTAATTCAAATCGTTGAATTGTTTACACAAATATTTAATTGTGTGTTTCTCTTTCGTTGTTGAAAGCTGAGTAAATATCCTAATAAATTTTGATTTCATAATTTATTTCACGACAAGTTTGTGGAATCTGCAAACCTAGCTCTGAGATATTACGTGTATTAATCTTTACTTCTAAAAGGCAATTTTTTTTGTGTGTGTGCTTGCGATGTTTAAACTAAAATTATTACAATTATAGCCTTGAGATTTGGCACACAGGTTGTCGTAATGGTGACTCAATGCAGCTCGAAGCCCAAATTCTAAAATTTAAACTAGAATTTTTTTATTTAATGTTTTTTGTAGTTCTGGAAGATTTTTCGCAAGTGTTTGGCCGATACATGAGAAATAATGATCATAGGAATCCATTCGATGCACCATTAGATAGAGAAAACAATTATCGTTTTAATGACTTCCCGATTCACGATAAACACCTCACCGTAATTCATCTAAGCGTCCACTTGAAAATGGTCAGAGAGTCTACCCTTCACGACAGAAAATGTTGCTTAATGTACCCACGCACCTGAGGAAGCCTTTCTTCAGATTTTGCACCCAAGATGAGTTTGCTCGCCCCTATTGGACGATGAAGTACCCAAATGCTATACTTGGAACAATGGAAATGAGATATGGCAACGTCGAAAACATGGGCAGGATGTACTGGAAGAAGCAGAAATAAGATCTCTTGGGCGGGCGTACACTGTCCATCCAATCCATAGATGAATATCAAAGAAATTATGTTTGTTTTTATCTTTTCAGGTGTATCATTCAAAATTTCACCCGGTTTTCATTCTCTAGCATCTTACGTGGTTTATAGGAATCATTCTTATAAATCTTAAAATAATTTTTTTCCAAAATTAATGCTTTATTTGGTAATGAAACTTCAATTTAAAATCATTTCGTTGGATGGCTTTAATTCAAAATATGAAATGTCGCCCATTAACTATTTGAAACAAGATCCGAAGATTTTATTGTGTCAGCCTAAGTGAATAATTAATCCATTTTTGCGGGAAAACCAACTGGTCGTACCGAGAATCTAAATTTTTTTTTACTCAGTCAAAATTATAATAGCATCTTTTCTACAAACTTTATAATTTCATTGTCGCTTTTCTTAAACTTATCTTCACTTAATGTCGTTGATAAGAAAAAAATAAGCGGCCAATATATATATATATATATAGTTATATATTTTATAAACCATTAAAACTCAAATAACATTTTCATCATATACACCTATTAAACCCTCATTTAAAATTAAATATAATAAACAATATAACCTAATATTATTCACACAATGAAAAACAGAAAGATAATAAGATTAAAAACTATTACTATGAAAAAGCCAATCCAGATATGGAATTCCAACATTCAAATGCCAATCGACCTTAGGAATCGATTATGTCACATTATTTCGAAATTTATAGGCACCAACCTTCTGTGAGGGCCAATTGTTGGAAAAAGACAACAAATATAGGAGTAAATCTCCAAAATATTAAGAAAAGAACGAGAAAATTAAATAAATGCTTACTGATTCAAAGTCATAACAAAAAATGCCAAAAGCTAAATACGAATTACAGTTCCCCATTTATTGTGAAAATATTTTAACTAAAATATGCTATATATACTATATTAAATCATCATTTATAAATTAAACTATAAATTTATATTTTTTAAAAAACGTTATATTCACCTATTTTATTTTGATATTAACATTTAAATAATGGTGTAATTCTTCATATTATCATTTGTAAACTATTTCTAATAATAGTGGCGCCATCTACCAATGTTAAGATGTACTAAAATCTAACTGAAATCAAAGGATATGAATATTTCAAATTAATCAATTCTAATGTACTATTAATTTAAAGGTGTTAACAATTTTTGTTTATATAGGCAAGCATGAAATTAATAGGAAATCCATATATCAGGGCATTTTCAATAAATGTATCGATATATGATCTCTGTTTTTTACTATCTGTGATTAAAATATTGCTTCTATGTAAATATTTCGGGATAATGTTTCGAAATATTTGAATACTTATATTGCTATTCCAAAATGGTAGCCTATTTAAGATTAAAGGATTTTAATTTTAGCGTCAACCGACTTTCCTATTGGTCTTCTAATATCTCTATTTAGGATTTATAGAAACGCAATTCTCACTGAATTTTCGTATTAAATCTATTTGTTCAAATGAAAATTCAAAATCGGGACATTTAAAGCTTTTGTTTGATGACCTTTTAAAAATGGTATTCCTGAAAACCTTGTGCGGCGATATCTCAAGCAGTGAATTAGGTGCTATCGGCAAGGCCTTTATATCCATTTCATTCCTCTGTGTGGCAGCAACAATGACTGGTTTGGCAACATTTCCTCGTACGACTCAGATTCTCTTGTGCTTATTCCTGGCGGTGGTAAGCCTTTTCCTTTTTTTATCTTTTAGTGTTTTGTGAATATTACTGTATTATTTTTAATCAAGGTTCTATGAATTCGGATTTTTTGCTTTCGATTTTTTAAATCATCTTCATTGTATTTGCCTTTTATTCCAGAATTTTTCCATTTTTGTTTCTCTTGTGCTTTTTGAGGGGATATCAACAAAATTTTTACTTTTTTTCAGTATGTCGTTAGCAGAAAAAAGCACTTATTAATAACATAGGCGGGCTTTCCTCCCTGACGAGAGGCTCGCCATGATATTCTTCAATTTATTAAAATATTTGTCTTCTTTTTTGTCCTTGGTTTCTTGTATGTTTTTGAATTTTTATCTTTTGTTTCTTGTTTATTTTGATATATAAATATATTTATATTTAAAGTAATTTCGTAAAAATATTCTTCACCGAGTCCGCCAGCCTCAACAACTTGACCGATTTTGACAATTATTGTTTCACATGAAAGGTTATGACATCTAGATAGGTCATCAACGGTCTCCTGCCTCACCCCCCCTTATCGAAAGAAATCCAAACACTCTTTCCCACTGTACATTCTCTATGGTGAAAAAACTTTGCACAGTTAGCCAGCAAAAACCACCAGACGGATTTCGACAATGTTTTGTAATGAAAGGTTATGACGTCTAGATATGTCATCATGGGTCGCTTGCCCACCACCACCACCCATTTTTGAACGAAAGTGGAAAAATACTTCTCCACCATGAATTCTCTATGTGTGTTTTCGATATAGTTTGGAAATGGGGGTTGGTGAGGGGCAGAAGACCTTTGAAGACATACCTAGACGTCACAACCTTTCATTACAAAAAAATTGTCGAAATCCGTCGGTTGGTTGTTGCTGGTGAACTGTGCAAAGGTTTTTCACCATAGAGAATGTACAGTGGGAAAGAGTGTTTTGGATTTCTTTCGAAAATGGGGGATTGGTGAGGGCAGGACACCATTGATGACATATCTAGACTTCATAAGCTTTCATATGAAACAAAAATTGTGAAAATCGATTAGGTGGTTGGGGCTCGGGAATTTCTACAAGGTTTACCCATAGACAATGAACAGAGGAAAAGTGTATTTTCGATTTTTTTTGTAAATGGAGGGTGCGGGGGGCAACCATTGATGACATATCTATACGTCATAACATTTCAAATGAAAAAAAAGTCGAAGTTGGTCTGGTGGTTGGGGATGGCGAACTGTCTGAGGGTTTTATCATATTATTTTAAATATACAGATCCCAATACTTCCATCACAATGACGTGTCAAAAATATTGTAAAATATCTATTGTAGGTGATAGGAACTGTTTAGTTAGGGAGATTTCATTCTGTATTTATGGATCTAAAGACTTTTATGCCAAAATTCGTGAAAAATATATACAAAACATTAGAACTAGATGCGGTTTATTCAAAGATTTTACAATTTTAAGGAATCTGTTGTCTGCAAAGAATATGTAATCTACTATGGTTTTATGGTCTATTCCATTGATATTCATGCAGGACTTAAAACTGAAAAAAGTAGTGGCTGAGAGTCTCGAAGCCGCGAGGTGGCAGGGATAGTGCTGAGCAAGGTGAGTGTTCGCCGCGAACCTCTGTCTCTCTCTCTCTCTCGGAGGTATTTTAAGGAAAAGTCTGGCGCAAACAAGTCGCCGAGTGTGGATTTCTGTGGGCGCGTGGAAGAGATTTAAGCATTCTTTTAATAATAAGTATGCCTAAATGCGTGATTTAATATACCTCCCGCGCGGGAAATAAAAAGAACCTGGAGTTTAACAAAATTGATCTTGGAATACATTAATATTGTACTAAGATTTTAAAATATATATTAGCATTTAAAGTAAAATCAAGTGAAATTATTACACACACACGCGCGCGCGTTTTGATATTCCTTTTTTAAAACTTTATTCTGGGCTTTTTTTATTTTGTTGAAGTCATTATGCCACGGGCAACGCCGCCGTGCGCTTACACTCTTAAAAGTGTACATCTTAAATATAAGGCGCAAGCGCATTGTGTCTTCTATTATTGTAATATGAGAGGTACAAAGTGAAGTGCCTCTGACTAGAAGGAAATGTTGAAGGCACAACGGAAAAGAAAGCCACCGATAACAGAAAAACCCTTCAGAGGCACTGGGTCAGAGGTTGTGCCTCTAAACAAGTCATACGTACAGCTAAAACTTGCGCATGCGCAATAACTGTTAAAAAGCAGAATAATGGCGCCGTTTGATTCTGTTTCCGTCTGATTATAACTCTTACACCCTTCCCCAGCTAATTGTGATTTTAGTTCTTTTTATAGATTAAAAAGTCAAACATTTACTTCAGAAATTGTCACTGGGGTGAATTTTCCTATGGCAAATGTCACGAATTTTTTCTTCAAAATCGAGAATATTTAAACACCAATGATTGGTGTTTATACTGCAATCATCCACCCGTAGAACATGAGCTTCTAAGAAAGCCTGAATTAAGTAAGTGCATTTAACTAAATACTTGCATTCTTTTCTGTGAATATGATATAAAAATTGAAAGCTAAAATGGAGTATATGCATATATATTTCCTTGTAGTATTTGTAAATTTAGAAAATAGTTTATTTTGCAGTGCTGTTGCTATATCATTGATTATTATATCTCCAATGATAGAAAGAAGAAAAAAAAGATTAGGCAACTTGCAAATTAAGGTGTCACTTACATATGCTCCACATTAACCAAATTGATATATTTAATTGAATAATTTGTAGCTGGAGGCATTATGTTATTGAGTATTTTTGTGGTAAAATAATTGATTTATTGTATGGTAATCTAAAGAATATGTTAGGGACCTTTAGGTGATGGCTTCATTTCCACAAGTGTGACAGTTTCTATCCTAAGCAGATACAAGAACTGAATTGTTAAACTTAATTGACTAGATGTGCTCCTATTATTTTTACACTACAAATTTTATTCAAATGCATTTCAAGTTATTATCTTTATGAATAATTTTTATTACATGTTCTCATAAAAATCATATGAATAAAATTTTAAGAAAAATATTTGTTCATGTAATTTTTATGAGAAACAGTATAATGTCCCCTTCTTATATTTATATTATTTTCCCAGTAAAATTTCCAAAGTTACTTTCCTAGAACAAATGCACCCTTTTAAATATCTGCTGTAATATATAAAAATTGGCCAATATAGAAAGTCAGCTTAGAATTAATATAATATACTGTAAAAGCATAAGTTATATATATTATATTATAATAAGCATAAGTTATATATATTATTATAGTTAAAAGCATAAGAAACTCCTTGAGCCCCACCAATTCATTCAATTTCACTTGATGTAGTTAGTAATTGTCACTTAATATTTGGCATTAACATAATTATTCTATTTGTGTTTAAATGTAATTGTAAACAGCAAATGAGATTTTTAGTTTCTGAATGTTTTTAATTTTATTATACATTTTAAAGTACTGGGCTTTGCTAAAATGATAACTTACATTGGTAAAATGATAATTTGAATATGCTGCATTTTTTGTAACCTGTAAGCATTCATACAAAATATTTTGTGTTAATTCCTGATTTGTCTGTACTGTATAAATATGTTTTTTTAATATTAAAATATTTTTAAATATTTTTATTCCAGCTGTTGGTGCATCATATGCATCACTTCTGCCAGTAGTAGAATTCATAGGTAATTATCTATCAAGCACTAACGGAGAAACATAACGTAATTTTTCTTCTCGACATGAAACTCAGGTGAGACTGCAAAATCATACAAATTCAAAAATTGCTCATAAATCTTATCAAAGAAATTTAGATTAAATTCACGTTAATTTCTCTATACGTTGCCATATTTCTCAATAACAAAAGACTTGTTATATGATCCAATGCATATTTTGCTTGATGGTATTGCACCGAAAGAAACCATTCTGTTTCTTAAATTTTGTATTGATGAAGGTTATTTTACCAGAAAAAAGTTAAATGACTTATTATTCAATTTCAAGTTTCATTTTTCAGTAAGCAAAACTTTGTATCCATGAATGTTTGAAAGCATTCTGCAAGTTAATTCATCAGGTAGTGCTTGTTTAAATTTAATTCTACTTTTTCCATTCATTTTAAAAGATTGTTTTAAAAATGAATCTCCTGACAGTTTAAAATGCTTTGTGAAGCTAATTCAAATTCTTCTCTAAAAACGGAATCTTGCAATTATTTTCATGCATCATCTAGAACATGGCAGTGATCAACATTCCTAACCTTCATATTTGCAAATAAACTTTGCTATTCTTTTTTTCCTTATCTTACTTTTTTATGGCGGGAGGTAGAGATGTTATTACATGAAACACAGGTAGACAGTCCTATGTCTTTTGTAAAATCCTCAACTAAAACAATACAGAGACCTATTAAGTATTTTTCCCTGCCAAAAAGAGCTACGTGGAGTGCGATAACAATGGTATCTTTCAGTTTATGTGCATGTAAAATTGAAGCTTAGCAGAGTTTTGAGTTAATTCACAAAAATACATGCTTATTTAATGTAGATTCATGGTATTTTCTCACAAATCATTTAATGTGACGATACATTGATCTAAATTAAAGAGAATATTTACACGTAATATGTTAAATTGCTGTTAAAAATAAGTAAATATTTTGAGTCTTTTTAAAAATTAATCTCATAATGTGGTTTAGCTTAAAAGTTGTTAGAATTCTGCTAAAATAATTAAAATGATGCCGCATTAAAATGTAACCGACAAAATACTTATAAATTCTTTTAACTTTATCAATTCAATTTTCTAACTTAATTTTTTTAATTTGAAAAAGGCTACTGGAATTTGTTTATAAAAATTATTAAATGTCTAAAGTATTTTCTTATGCATTTATATCTATAGGAGGGTGAATACAGTTCTGAACAGAAGAGACCTGCCTCAAGCATTTTTTTTTTTTTGGAAATGAAAAATATTCTCATTGGGATCAAGATATTTATTTAGTAATTTTCATCAAACCACTTGCTTCAGGTGACAAAAAATTTCATGTGATGTAAAGAACGCAGACTAATAAATAAATATGTTGCATTTATCTGTCTTATCTGTTAAGAGATTACATAAAAAGTATGGTCAGGGAATAATTATTAATTTATACACAAATTCAAGCAATTGTTTGCGTTTTAGAATTAGCACAAAATGGAATATTTAGTATTAACAAAATTCTGAATGTAATGAATCTCTAAATTTAATAATAAAGAATTTATTTTCAATTACTTTAGTTTTATCTACTGTAATATTTTTCAGGCTAATCTGCTTCTGCCTGGCATTTACTGTGCAACGATATAACTAAAAATTCATGGTATTTAGTAAACTACATTACAGAATTTATGTTAGAAAAGTATTCTTTGTTTCCCGGCAATATTTAATGTATTATTTTTAAAAATACAGTTAAATGAGTTTTATCATTTTCTTATATTTAAACATTTTTCTAGCATTAGTTTTATTGTGCGATTGTGATATAAGCAAATTAGTAAGTATTTAAGTTGAATTATCTTGTTTTTTAAATGTACAGGGAAACAACATTTAAAATAGATTCCCTCATTAATTTTTATGTGTGACGTTTAAACATTTATTAATAATTATCAATTTCAATCAGAGGAGTCTTTCACGACTTATTATTACTTTTAATATATAATTTTTAAAACATAATTTTTGGTATTGCTTTAATTCTCACGAACACCAATTAAAGAAAACTTTAAGTAGTTGTCAAAAAATGTGCTCATAAAGCATCAAATTATGTACATTAATATTTTACCATGCGAGATTAAAGTGATTGAAAATATTGCCAAAAAACAGAATGGAATAATTTTTGTAAGAAAGAGTGGCGCTTCAAACTGCTAAATTTAATTGCCTTAACCTTTGAGGTTCCACGTGAGCCAGAGGATTAATATAATCCAACATGAAAATGGTTTTTTAAAAAAATTGCCGTTCTAGAGATGATTTTAGAGATAGCAACAAAGTAAAATATCCCCTAGTGTTGTGAAATGACCTAAATTTCCATTTTGGTTTAAATCTTGGGATTGTATAATATTCAATGATTCCTAAATTAGTCTTTACATTTAAACTAAAATATCATATCAGAATCAAAATAAAAGCTTGTATATAAATATATATGGAAATTAAAAAGTTTGTTTAAAAAAGTTTTTCATATATGCAGGTATGAAAATAAATAAATAATCATAAGATTTTTTGTACATCTGATTTTTTTTATAAAATAAAATCTATTGTATGAACTGGAAGTATAATGAACAAAAACATGTGGCATATTATTATATTCTATGCTTCTTAGACTGCAAGAGGCACATAATATACTTTCAAATAAGAGGCACTTGAATCTGAATTAAAAGGCACAATGTGCCTCTTAATTTCAGAGGAACCATGTAACTTTTAAATTCAAAGGCACCCTGTTATTTTCACCCCTTAATTTTCAGAGGCACAAAAGTTCAAAATGTGCTTCTTATATCAGAGGTACAGTTTTAAGAGTGTACTGCTAGTAACAAATATAAGATACGATAAAGGAATTATTCCACTTTAAATTTAATTTATTGAGCATGAAAAAATAATTCAGTAATGAACAATTATGATGTACACCAGACAAAATATTATCACTTCAGTTAGTTTTTTTTCATTATAAAAAGGATGCTTTCCTTTTTGTGTTCATCGTTACATCTATAACCTCTTTTTGCATCTTTTAAACTGAATGTTACTATTTTTCCTCTCTATTTGCATGATTATCTGATAGAATAAGTGACCTATTAAATGAACGTATATGAATTTATTAAAAATGTTGTAATTAAAAAAATAGCTGTTTCATATACTTTTTTTGGAACTGAAGCAATAAAAGATTGCCAATGTTCGAATTATAGTTCCAAGTGTATACAATTTAAGCTGAAGTGCAATCATATATTCCTCAGAATAAATAGCTTTAAAAAAGAACATTTCATTACACAGTTTCTTCTTCTCAACCAAGTCAGTACTCAAACTAAACCTTTCACCAAAACCTTTCTTTGGCCATATTGTAGGGGGTCTAGAAAATATATTGTTATAGAGAGGTTATTTATTCTAAAACCAGTTTGAGGATTTGCGCATTGCATTCATATGCTAAAACATTTTATTGTACTTATTGATTCATCTTACAAATAATCGCTGAAATAAAACAGTATTTTATAAACATTTAAAATATAGGATTTTACAATTGATCCCTCTTACTTTTTCCACAGCATTTTCAATGTCACTTCTTTTTTTCCAAAAAAAGGAACTATCGTCCTCTGTAAAATCCCATATTTTTAGCAGCATAAACTTGCTTTAGTTATTGATCAAGTTTTGAAATTATTTGTGCCTTTTCTTCAAATGACATCGTTTTATGCCGCGCCATCCTAGATTCAAGGTGTGGACGTATCAAAACCGAATTTTAAGCGAACAAGTGGTATGATAAATGCGAATGAAAAGGTTAATATCCACCAGGAGACAGAGGCAACAAACATCTGCACACATACCAATCGCTAGAACCCCCCCCACCCCCTGCTACAATAGTCATCGGTTTATAGCCTCTCCCCCGATTCCCCTGTTATCTGACATTCTTGCCCATACGGTTCGTTTTCGAAGATAAATAATCTGGAATGCACTCTACCAGTTTTCTAAAGAGGTTAAATTATCGTTATAGACTGGTGAGTCTGAAAAGTAAATCTCGTTGCAGACAGGTTTAAAATACATTGAGTAGAAAGGAATTCCGCCGGGACCAAAGAAAATATCGATATAGCCAGCTTTATCGTTATAGACATTATCGTTGTACACAGGTTTCACTGTATTAAGCTTTAGATTAAAGCTGAACGATTCTTGTCTTCCTCCGTCGTAAACAACGAATTTAACAGTTATGCCATGCGGTGAAACACTAAGGAAATGGAAGAAATCCTATTTATAGAGTGATTAGAAATCCCACAGATGAGCTGGAAGAAGGAAGTGAAACTTTATTGTTTTTATTTATATGAAATCTGTACCAACGCGTTTTCAAAGTAAAAAAAATCTGTCGTACATCCTTAGAAGCGTCCGTAAGGAATGAGTTCCAACGTGCTGAGAATGCTTATATTTTGCCTCTAAAGACAAAACACTTAAGACTATATGTATGTCTGTGCACGTGTGGATTTGCAATTATGTGAATAATAAAATTTAAGAAAGCAGAAATAGTCTAAAATCCAATTTTATTAGCATATTAGAAAGAAGAATATATATTTTTTTTATTTTACAAATTTTCTACTTTCTATTTCTTTAATTTATAATTTAATACTATAAATATTACGGAACCTAGAGAACAATTTTTCCTGAATTCACTACCAGACGGCGCCACTCCTATAAATAAAAATTTAATTTAATTGATTGATTTGTTGATTATTAAGTTCTGTAAATAACAAAACAGTGTACTCTCATCGAGATGAC
The DNA here is from genome assembly GCA_013235015.1 of Araneus ventricosus. Lineage (NCBI taxonomy): Eukaryota > Metazoa > Arthropoda > Arachnida > Araneae > Araneidae > Araneus > Araneus ventricosus. Next base: position 112,733 of record BGPR01003527.1, read on the forward strand.
GCAGGGTTGTAAAATTTCAAAACTCTAGCATAGCACGAAGCGATTGTAAATTCAATCACTAAATTCCATCTTTACAGAAATCAAGGAATTAAAATAATAATGCGTATAAAATACCGTAAATGAACATTAGATTGCTTTCAATTTCAATTCTGATTCATAGCCGCTCATAACTAATCGTAAAGCCGGTGATTGCCACAAATAATCTATCATAAAACATTATCATTTTCCTCAAACGCAATGTGAAAATCAGTGTTTTGGGGTATTTGTGTATACTCAATTACTTTAATGCTATATTCTGTAAGATGTCATCGCTTAAAATGCATCACCACCTATCTGAACTTTTTGAAATTTCAAAGAGGAAGGAAAAACTGAATTTTCCTCAACCAATAACGGATATTTCTGAATTTCGTTTCACATCTAGAAGCAACATGTGATATCCTGTTCAGATCAGAAGTTAAAAGAATCCAGAAATACTCGTTATTGTCTGCGGAAAATTCAATTTCTTTTCTATTTCTTGAAATTTCAAAGAATTCATATAGGTGGTGTCGCTTGTTAAGCGACGATATGGAGCTTTTATAAATATGTGCCAAACTCCATCTTGACGTTTATTCGAAAGACATTATAAAAAGACATTAAAATTATTACAAAAGAGTTTATTTTACCAATCGAACCCAATAACATGACGATAGGGTCATTCATTTTCATTGGACTTCTTACAACCTCAGACAGGAATTATTTCTTCAGTATCTGTAAGATAAAAGGAATATATAATATAGATATTGCTACGAATTTGTAATGTTGTTTCCTTGAATTGTTAGTCTTATGGCAGGAAAAAAAGATTTACAGAGGTTTTCACTAAAGGCCGAGTCAATGAATCAAATGCAACAAACTTGGAGACCATTTCGACAAAATGCAGCCTCTAGAAAATGGAAAAATGATGGCCATATCTGTACTAGGAACGGAGATATGGAAAAATATCGAGAGAATTCTATGTGACATCACGCCCTGTAGGGAAGCTAGTCTTCAATGCGAAATTGGTGACCTGATAGACGCTGAGCACTATTGAAAGTGCTTCTACTGCTAGCTGCTAGTGTTGTTAATTTATACAAGTGCTGCTTAAATTTATTACCTATACTTCGTATTTTCCTCGAATATCGTGGAATAAAGCGTCATTTTTCATTATGCTATTTGTTGGGCTACATTCACGTACGCCCTCCGGATGTTTTGCATTGCAATATATAGGGTGTTGGCAAAGTGCTTAGACAAGTTAAAGATTCAACAAGGCAAAAAGAAACCAAATTATTTTCACCATATTGGGGAGAGTCGTCGACTTGTGGCGGTCGACTGGATTATACCGGTATCATAACTTCCACTTTATAAAATATTTGGGTCCTACTGCAGACAACGATGTAACGATGCAAATTCGGGGTTTCAAATTACTTTTAAGAGAAAGAGTGGTAAGAGTTAGAGAAAAACTGTCTATATTTAGATATCATCAGTTCAACATCTTAACTGAATTCTAAAATTTATCACGCTGTTTTAAAGTAAGCATAAAAATAAGTTATTCTATAGTCTTACAGGAAATTGCTAATTTTATTATAATAATTTAATAATACGGTTGAGGGATTTTTTATTGTTGTTGTTGTCTAAAAGTTGCTTGAATTAAACCATGAGCATTTGCCTAAATTGAAATGTATAAATAAATAATGCTAATATCTTGAGCTGCACTAATAGCTCAAATGTAGCAATTTTTCCAAGCAGTCCTCATAAATTGGAAGCGGAACACGTCAAAGAAAGAAATAAAATAAACGGGAAATAAAGACGAGAACTGTTGGTTTTAAAAGAATAAAATCTAAGGCTACTTTTTTTTTATTTTTGTCATATATGAGCGAACAGAAAGCGAATGAAGAACTGATACAAAGCATAAAATGTCATACTTGGGTTCACACATTGAAAACTTTGAGGAACTGCCGTTGGATGAGGAGGCCATTGCTTCCAATCAATAAATGGCAGTTTTACAGTTTATAAATAGATAGAAATGTTTCATAAAATTCCCCATTGAATTTAAGAAAATATTAGTATGAAATTTATAATTTGTCCGGTTTCATATCTTATTTCTGTTAATTATAGAATATTGTAACGAACTTGTTTTGTGGGTGTACGTGAATGTAATCCAATAAGAAGGATTAAAAATAAAGCTATTTATTTTACAAATATTCCAAGCAAAGAAACGTATCACAAGTATTAACACAACACTAGTAAAAATTCACAACAGAGACTACCAATAAATCTCAAGACAGCGCTCAAAGGTTTCTTGTTAGCTCACCAGCTTGCTTGCTGATCAAATTCCAACTGACTCTTCTTGGCTTGAGAGCTTGCCTTTGTACTTTTGAACAGGAAGTGACTTCATTACGTAGGAAGTGATGTAATCTCTAGAAAGGTCATGAAACCAGTAGAAATAGGTTGAAAGTCCGAGGTCCTTCTAGAAAATTCCATTTGTCGCTAAAGTCGCCAACTTTGCCTCCAAGTCACCAAAATGGTCGCCAAGATTAGCATCTCAGGGAAACGACTTTATAGCTTTGTAACATTGCTGCCCTTTTCAAAGACTGCACGTCCCGGCAGACTCATTAATTAGAACTATGATCAGTGGCCCTCTATGGAGCTAGCCGATTTATATGACTGACTTTTGGCTTATCGTTGGGCGACCTTTGTACTCTATAGACAACATCGTTCAGTTTCTTGGCAACAGTATATGGTCCTGCCCAGTTCTGTTGTAATTTGGGACTCATGCCTCTCCGTCGCTCCGGGTTATACATACAGACTAGATATTCCTCCTTAAAATGGTGGTCTGTTGCTCTGGAGTCGTAACGAGTTTTCATTCGTTCGATGGCTAGTTTAATTCGCTCTCTGGCAAACGCATGTACGCTTTCCAAACGTGACTCCAAATTTTTCATGTATTCATTCGGCGAGGAAGGCGTTTCACTCGGTCGTCCAAAGCGAATATCACAGGACAATCGTAGCGTTCGACCAAAAAGCATTTTTGCTGAAGTCAACCTTTTAACCTCAAGTTCCGCGCTCCTATAGGCCAAGAGAAAGAGTGGCAAACATGTATCCCAATCTGTCTGGTTCCTCGAAAAAATAAAGACAGAGCATTTAAAATCGTTCGATTAAATCTCTCGACCACGCCATGGGACTCCGGATGCAACGCGGTCGTTCGGATTCTCAGCATTCCCAAAAGTTTGCAAAGCTCAGTAAAAAGGGTAGAATTAAAATTTGTACCTTGATCCGAATGCAATATCATAGGCACGCCATAACATGAAACCTAGCTTCGTACGAGTTCTTCAGCTACAGTCGAGGCTTCCTGGTATGGAATGGGAATTGCTTCAGGCCACTTGGTAAAATAGTCCATTAATACTAGGGCATATCGATTCCTTTTGTTGTTACTGGAAAATGTTCTAGGATATCCATTCATTCTTTTGCCCACATTATAGCGTTGCAAGCGACCTTTAGTCCTTGTTTTAGGCCCTTTTCGGGCTCCGTAAGCGTGGCATTCTCTACACCATTTTTCAACGTCGGCACGAAGTCGATCCCAAAAAAATAGCTCTTGTGTTTTGCTGAAAGTTTTCATGACTCCAAAATGCCCTCCACTTGCGCTATCATGAGTCTTCTGCAGAATTTCTGGAATTCTACTCTTTAGGACAATTAGTTGCCATTGACAGGAGCGTCCATAATTACTCTCCCACATACGGTATAGAATACCGTCCATGAGATGTAAGGAATCGCAAAGAGCCCAGTATCGTTTCGTTTCAGGACTCTCCGGAGCGATTTCTTGCCAAGATGGTTGATCCGACGAATTTAGTTACTTCTCCAGAATTGGTATAATAGCAGAATCATCAAGCTGCGCCTTTTGGATCTCACATGAAGACCAGAGATCTACAGATGTCGTTGTTAAAACTTTTAAGGAAGTATCTGTCTCTATTCCGAAATTTTTCTCGGCATTAGAGCAATGTTTGCAGCTTTCTCTACACGGTGTTCGAGAGAGGGCACCTGTATTTGCGTGAGAGGTCCATTTGCGATGCTGGATTTCGAAATCATACTCCTGAAGTCTTTGGATCCAGCGAGCTATCTGGCCTTGAGGTTCCTTAAAATTCAAAAGCCATCTTAAGTAAGAATGAGCAGTCCGCAGAAGAAATTTCTATTCATAGATGTAGTGATGGAAATGCTCTATAGATTTAACAATGGCCAGTAATTCTTTACGTATGACACAATAATTCCTTTCTGGCTTGCCCAAGCTCTTGCTGAAGTAAGCGATGACACGTTCCTCGTTTCCAATGTTCTGGGATAGCACGGCTCCTATTCCTTCATTACTAGCATCCGTATCCAAAATGAAATCTTTGTCAGTCCGGGGGTAGGTCAAAATAGTGGAAGATGTCAAACCCTGCTTTAAACTATTGAAAGATTTCTCACATTCTCCTGTCCAATTAAAACTTGATTTAGCTTCATTTAATTTATGTAGAGTTCTTCCTGTTGTGGAGAAATGTTTCCCAAAACGTCGATAATAGGTGCACAGTCTAAGGAAACTTTGGAGATCATGTACCGTCTCTGGACGAGGCCAATCAACTACTGCCTTGATTTTCTCTGGATCAGTTTGAACTCTTTCTGCTGAAATGACGTGACTTTTGGAAAAACCTGCATTTCTTGGGACTTAACTTTAGGTTGACTTTTCGTAGCCTCTGGAATACTTTACGAGGGATTATTCATTTAGATGTTCTTCAAATGTTCGCCCTACTATTATAATGTCATCTAGATAAACTAAGCAGGCTTCAGGCGATAGTCCACGTAATACTGTTCCCATCAGTCTCTCAAATGTTGCTGGGCGTTACAAAGTCCGAAAGGCATTACCTTAAATTGCCAAAGTCCTTGTCCGGTGGTGAAGGCTGTCTTCTCTCTATCTTCAGGTCGGATCTCAACTTGTCAGTATCCACTTTTCAAATCCAGTGTCGTAAATCATTGACTTCCATTCAAAGTATATAGGGTGTCGTCTATTCGTATTAGGAGATAATTGTCATTTTTCGTAATTTCGTTCAGTTTTCTGTAGTCAACACAGAATCCTGTTGATCCATCTTTCTTTTTAACAAGTACAATAGGCGAAGCCCAATGGCCTGATGATTCCTCAATTATCCCATTGTCAGACATTTCTGTAACTAGATTATCTGCTTCTTCTTTCCTTACAAGAGGCAAACATCTTGGGTATTGCTTGATTGGTGGATGATCACCTGTATTAATTCTATGTTGTGTCATATTGCAACGGCCGACATCAGCGTCACAGGTCGAAAACAACTTCTGAAATTCATTGATTAAATTCCTTACTGCTGTTCGTTGTTCCTCATTAAGTATTTGAAGTATCTCCAAGGTTGACGGTAGATGTTGTGCTCCAGAAAATTCTCGAGGACGAGCGACGATATCCACCACTGGTTCACAGGTCGCAATAGCATCTCCTTTGTCCAGAATCTTGGGTTTATTGTTTAAATTCAGAACTCTAAAGGGAATGACTTCCATTTCAAAATCAACGAGTTTGGCCGCCACAGGAACACCTTTCTGAGAGGTTTGGCTAGGAAAGTCCGTTACGGCATATCTGAACTGTACAGGAACTTCTGGAACTCCCTGGATAAGACCTTCTGATCTTGTTGGTATTATTACTCTCTTTTTTTGCCAATACGGAGCACGACTTTGAATGCTTTACACTGGCTGAAAACAAAGGAATTTCCTCTCCTCCTGTCCTTATCTCCTTCTTCTCCAGGTCTACTGTAAAGTTAAATTTTTGAAGGAAATCCCGGCCGAGAATGCAGGGATCGGTGATGTCAGCTACGTAGATTCTGTGACGAAATTTTCTTGAGCCGCATTCAAGGGATACATCCAGTTTGCTTTGTATTTCTGTTTTTTCACCAGTAGAGGTCTTTAAAGAAATGTTAGGAACCGTGTAAATAAGCTGTTCCTTTAATTTTTGTGCCAAGTCTGTTCTTAAAAGAGTAACGTTTGCACCTGTATCCACCAGCATCAAATACTGAATACCACAAATAGATCTTTCTAAGTAGAGTTCATATTCTTTCCGCTAAGTGAGGAGACTCTTGGTCCTTCTTCAGGAGCTCTATTCAGAGAAGACAGCCTTCGACCCGCAAGACAGCCGTGTGTTAGTTTTCCTTGTTCTAAGTAATAGCTTGGCACTCCTTCAGCACGTGTACTTTCTTGTTGAACTTCCAGCAAGTCATGTTCGAGTTTCGTCGAGGAGTGTTCGTCTTTCCAGCAACACTACTGTTTAATAATTTTTCCAGCCTGTTAAAGAAGAATTGAAATTTATCATCTATTTGTTTACTCGCATGAATCTCTGTCTCGATTGATCTGACGTGTCTGGATATCTTGGAAACAGTTCTCGCAGTCTCATTTTTCATACTATACGCCAGAGATGATTTCAAATCTTTTGTGTCCATCAATCTTGTTGAATGTTGCGCGTCTTCGTCTCTGATGGCGTCGACGAAGTACTGGGCTGTTAAACTTTCCCGAACATCCAGAGGGGATACCTATCCCCTCTGGATGTTCGGGATATAGGATATCCCCTCGGCGTAGGCCAGGCACATCAGTCGTTCCACATCGGCAGCCAATACTTGGAGGCTTTCTCCTGGCTTCTGTGTTCTTGTTTTCAGTTCAGTTCTATAAAACTGCGTCAAGTGGCTGTTTCCAAATCTAGATTCCAAAGCTTCCTCGATGGTCGTTAAGTCTGTCAACTTATCAGCTGGGATTCCTTGAAGAACCTCCGCTGCTGATCCTCTGAGCGGTGCCACAAGTTGACTGGCTTTCACAAAATCCGTCCATCCATTTGTAGAGCAGTCCACGATGTTTGTCGGTTAAATGCCAAAGGCTTAACTGTTGGTCTGGCGTACATGAGTTCTGGACTTGTCTGGAAATTGTTTGGCCGATCCTCAAGTTCACTTATTCTCCTTTCGAGACTGGCGATCTTCTCTTGAACTTCGCGCTCAACTTTATCGATTTTTCCTTTTACACATTGGACTTCCTCTTCTATTTTTCCAATGCACCCGTCAACACGAATTTTAATTTCATCAACTTGACTCTCAACGTGTGCTTGGATCTGATTCTTTAATTCCTCTTGTCCGGATCTCTTCTCTTGTTGTCCGGATCGCATCTCTTGTTCCAGTCTCTCTTGTCCGGATTGCATTTCTTCCTGTCCAGATCGCATTTCTTCCTGTCCAGATCGCATTTCTTCCTGTCCAGTTTTCATCTCTTTCATCATGGTGAGTAACATCTGGAATTTTTCTTCCATTGCTCTGGTCCAAAGCATACACAGGAAAATCAAATTTCCCCACTCCTGACACCAAATGTTACGAAATTGCCTTGTCGGTGTACGTGAATGCAATTTCAATAAGCAGGATTAAAAAAATAAAGCTCTTTATTTTTCAAATATTCCAGGCATAGAAATGTAGCACAAGTATTAACACAGCACTTGTAAAAATTCACAAAAAAGACAACCAATAAATCTCAACACAGCGCTCAAAGGTTCCTTGTTAGCTCATCAGCTTTCTTGCTGATCAAATTCCAACTGACTCTTCTTGGTTTGAGAGCTTGCCTTTATACTTTCAACAAGAAGTGACTTCATTACGTAGGCAGTGACGTGATCTCTAGAAAGTTCATGAAACCGGTAGAAATAGGTTGAAAGTTCGAGTTCCTCTTAGAAAATTTCCTTTGTCGCCAAAGTCGCCCACTTTGTCGCCAAGTCGCCAAATTTATCGCCAAGATTAGCATCTGAGGTAAACGACTTTATAGCTTTGTAACAATATCTTAAGAATATTCTAATTATCATAACATATAATATGTATGTATCTCTAATATATATAAAAGGCAATGTTTGTGTGCGTGCGTGTGTGTGTGTTTGTCTGCGATGTCCAGACGAATCTATCGCACTTACAGCCATGAAATTTGGCACACAGGTAGTCGTAATGGTGACTGAATGCACCTCGAAGCCGAAATTTTAAATTTTAATCTAGAATTTTTTTATTTAATGTTTTGTGTTGTTTTGGTTGATTTTTCGCACTAATTTCTCAATAGATTGGTTTCGAATAATTGTACGACAAAAATAGATACACCATTTGAAAGAGCACGCGATTTCCGTTCTAATGAAGTTAGTTTTGAATTTCTAACGTAATTTACTGAATTTTGAGAAATTTTTAAAAAATATCCAGTTTTGGCATCAAGATGTTACTTTTGATTTTAAAGTTGTTGCATCCGACTTTCTAATAACAGTATTAATTTCAATTTTTTTCAGCTTATAACTAGAACGGTTCTGTCGGATTTAAAACAAGAATGGTTAAAATATCTTTTATCGTTTTTTTTAAATAAATTTTTTTCTGGGCCGTTGCGAGTTATTTTTCTCGATCGAGTTCCAAAAGCGGCACTTCTTCGGAACGTTGATGCCAATTTTGATTGGCGGACGCGTAGGATACGTCATAACCTTCACCTGAATGAATTACTTCGATTATTATTTTCGGATTTTATTTATATTTTGCTTGCTGTATAATAATCATTTTCACGTTCCAATTTTGTAATATTGTTTTGGATTAACGTACTCTGTACTGTAGCGTGAAAAAAAAATAAGCAGGAAAATCAAAAAATGTGTATCTTTTGTTTTGATTTTGTTTTCAAAACTTTTTCATGTCATTGTGGGCGGTTCTTTTTTTTCATTTTGTTCAAGTCCTAATTCCACGGGCAACGCCGTGCGCGTACTGCTAGTATACTTATAAAAGGCAATGTTTGTGTGCGTGCGTGTGTGTGTGTGTGTGTTTGTCTGCGATGTCCAGACGAATCTATAGCACTTACAGCCATGAAATTTGGTACACAGGTAGTCGTAATGGTGACTGAATGCACCTCGAAGCCGAAATTTTAAATTTTAATCTAGAATTTTTTTTATTTAATGTTTTGTGTTGTTTCGTTTGATTTTTCGCGCTAATTTCTCAATAGAATGGTTTCAAATAACTGTACGACAAAAATAGATACACCATCGGAAAGAGCACGCGATTTCCGTTCTAATGAAGTTAGTTTTGAATTTCTAACGCAATTTACTGAATTTTGAGAAATTGTTTAAAAATACCCAGTTTTGGCATCAAGATGTTAGTTTTGATTTTAAATTTGTTGCATCCGACTTTCTAATAACACTATTATTTTCAATTTTTTTCAGCTTATAACTAGAACGGTTCTCTCTGATTTAAAACAAGAACGGTTAAAATATCTTTTCCCATTTTTTTTAAATTAAATTATTCCTGGGCAGATGAAAGTTATTTTTGTCGAGCGAAATTTCTTCAGCGACAGTCTTTCGGAACGCAGCTTTCAATTTGATTGGATGAAGGGTCAGGTGACGTCATAACCTTCGGAGCTTTTTGTCATGTTCTAAGAATTTTTTTTTCATTTTGTTGAAGTCCTGATTCCACGGGCAGCAATTTTTTTATATTGTTTTGGATTAATGTACTCTGTACTGTTTTTCTACATATTTTCTCAAAAGCAGGAAAGTGGCTGTAATTGTCCGAATTCAGAAACCAAAAATTTTTTTAATTTACACAAAAATTATCACCCAGTATATTTCAGAAAATTACGTGGGATTTTTTATGAATAAAATATTGTAATATTTGAAAAGTTTGAGTTATTCCCGAAAAATTTTTAGAAAGAGTCGCTGGCTGCTTAGTTTTACGGAAGCCCGTATTATTCTGCACACAAGTAGCCAAGAATTAAAATGTATATTCTCTAATTAATTCTAAAGATGGTCATTTCTAACAAATAAAATATCAATTACTTTGATTAAATCTGTGCATCTAAAAGAGATACTAATTTAATACTATTTTATCTAATAGACGCACACATGTTTCTCGTATGATTACCGAGATTATGAATAGTTAAGGATATGACGCTTTAATTGTCTCACTTGCATTATAATAAGGGGGATTTTTATTAATCAGAAAAATAGGTTGTACAAGAAAATTTTATTTATACAAGTATGCTTACAAATAATTCCGAAACCACTCTCGAGGAACAAGGTTTGTGTTTATGTGTGAGCACTCTCAGAAATCAAAAGTGGACTGTTTCAGTTGACCACAAAGCAGTGCAGCTACGAGCAGCGTTGTCTTATCCAATGGTCTGAAACCCAGGGGCGCCTAAATTGTTTTGAAACTGAAGTTATTTTCATTTTGAAAAAAAAATTAATTATAACTTTAATTGTTAAAAATGAAAATTGGATTAGGACTTGTAACTAGATAGCCATCGATTTTGTAATGTTTCATAATCATATTTATAAATTCTAATAAGTATTTCTACAGAGATAGTGCAGAATTTCAAATCAATGTTAATTTGCACTTCACTGCATCGATACGCATCTCCAGCAATTTTTTATACACATCTGTTGAGTGGTAAAAAAAGAAAAGAAACTGGTTTTTATACTGAATTTTTTCTTATGCTTTAACTTGATTTTAACAAACATTTTCTATATTATAACATGATCAGGGTTTTCGGATTAGCTTGGATGCTCACTGATTTTCGAATCATTTTTCCAACTGAAAAGTATCCGGGATAGGAATTAAAAATGTCTTTTTTTCTTTTTACGTATCATTTGATAGGTCATGATTGAAAAAAGTTTAACTGTATTTAACGTTTTAAGAAATAGCTTCTAACCAGTTTTTCGGATTGACGATCAAAAAATCTGGTCACTTTAAGAGAAATAAATTGTCTAGAAGTTCGGAATTATCTGCTGCACTTTGTCAGTCCCAGTTAATATGGTTTTGGTATAGAAAATATAACTCGAATTTGTTCCGACATTAAATTAAATATCTCATTTTTTATTTAGATTGTAAATAGAGCATTATTTGCCAGCAAAGGAAGAAATAACATTTAATTTTAAAGGATTTAGATTCTGAAGAATCACTCTCCCCAAATTCCAATATGTTAAGAATATGGAGACCCGTATTTGTAAAAACAAAGTAACTGGACATCCCGATATAGACAGTTTTGCGTTTTAGACCGTTTTTCACAAAGAAAGCCACTTTTGTAGCTGCTACACATAGAAAATCAATGAACAGTCCTTCGCACGTCAGGCACAATCGGGGCATCATAAAAGAAATGCTTATCACATCTTTTTATCTTTCGTTTTCTAAAGAGAGCACACACATATTTCTAGTACGATTAGTAGGATTGTTCAGAATACACACTTTTGACATGAGGAATAGGTCACACTTGTATCTGTATTAGAATTATCCTCAAATTTCGGTAACGCTCAGGAATTTCGCTACGTGGCAAAGAGATACAAACGGTCTAACTACAAATTAGCATACACAACACACGGGATACTGTTGTTATTCTGTGATGATTTATTATCAAATAGGAGTTATGACAGGGCTTTCAGCTGATTTTAGCAGTTTCTTTTCTTTTTTATTTTATATTCATTCATACTAGGTATATAAGGAGACTTCTGGCACAAGTTGACCTCTGACCCCTCCCTCCACCAACTACTTCTTAGATAAGGAATTTTTAAGATAAGGGATTAATTATTTTTTTATCTTTCTCTCGGATATACTTTTTTCGTCCGTCTAAAATCCAAATGAGAGGGCACAAAAAAATCCATAATTATATTATGTATTAATTTCATAGGGTTCACAAAAAGCTGCCTCTATACAATAAACTAAAACAAGATATTTTTCCATTCTTCATTCCCATTATGCAATTATAAAGTGCATCCGAATTCATTTGTAATTTTTTATATAATTTATTATCTTTGTATAGCATTTAATATTCAAAGAATTGCATCCGTTATAGAAAGTTGTATATATCTGCTGATGCTTCAATATACTTAGAAGATAAATACTAGAAATCGATGCAGAAATTCTTAAGGGGACGGTGGACACTATTTTCTTTTACTTAATTATTGACTTACAGTACTGAAATTTTGTGCACATATCTATTGAGACAATACTATATGTAATATATTTTATTTAAAAATTTTAACTCAATATTTTTTTTTAAAATTCAAAAAAATAGTTTTTTAATTTTTTTAAAACGCTCCATGCGTGCCAATTTTTTTATTTTTCACTTCATTTTACATTATTATTACTCATAAGTACATTTACAACATAACGGGGTATCATTTTGCTATTTCATTGAATAGTTTATTTATAGGAAATATTTTTGTTTACTTAATTTTCATCAAAATTTTACAGTTTTTCTTATCTAAATGAAGTCGAAACATAAAATGGATACAAATATTTATTTTAGTATCTATCAGGATACCGTACTAGAAATTTCATAAGACTTACTAGAAAAATGACGCATGAAGACACGTAAATCTGAAAAATATAGTTTTGTGACATTTTAAATATATGAGTACACTTACTTTAATACTTGCTCTCTTTATACCGTACTAATAATTTTAGTCAACTAGACAAATTTATGCTAGTTATTCACTTCAAAGTAAATTTTGAAGAGGAAAAAAATATTTAATGATTTCTATGGATTCATTGTTCCACAGTTCATCGACAAACAAAGCATTTGACGCGTTAAAATTTTCAAGTACATGTATTTTCGAAATTAATATAAATAACTATTTATTCACAACAAAAATAAATTAAAATTGCCAGAACCATATGTTTCACCTTCTCCTTCAATGATTTTTAGCATTAATATTAGATTTAGATAGTTTCTTCGAAATTCTTCTTCTTTTCCACTTCTCAGTACCCCTACTTTCACTTTCGGCTATGCGCGTTTATCACGTCTTTGAGCAATGTGAACGGATTCTGAGTTCAATTCATTCTGTTCTGCGCTAAGTTTATTCAAACAATCAAAATTGAACTCACCTATGGCAGAAATTACTGCCAATTCGAGCCGCTTTTTAGAAACAAAAGTGTCTTTTGGGCAATTATTTCAAATAACACTATGAATGGTCTCATTTACATTCTGGGTTTTTCCCGCGATGCAACTTGCCAGCAGCTAGATGTTTGCAAGCCTTCGATACACAGGCAATATTTTTTCCAGAACTTGCTCTGACAACTTTGTCTTCATCGACGAATAAGGCTTTGGCTATTCATTGTTAGCCAATACCCTCTGATAAAAGCACCATTATTTCAAGCCTGCTGGGCTTTTATTATGCATACCCAGATAGCAAATTTGTCATGACAAGAGTGCAAGCTTGCCACAAATTTGTCATGACAAGAGTGCAGGCTTGCAGCAAGCTTGCGGCAATTTAACGAAAGCTTCGAAGTCACCATGGGACTAACTTGCAGCAAGCTTGCATTGCAAACTCATTGCAAATTATAGCAAAAACAGAGTGTGATCACAACCCGGGATAGAACTCGCGACCTACCGCTTGGTAACCCGAGATCTAAACCACTCGGCCAGCTAGACTCCGAGAGGACAAGATAGATTTCGCTAATACATTGTAGCGTAACTCTCTGCTTCACAATAATTCAAATAATAATGTAGGGCTGACATCTACCCGATGTCTGGTTTTGGTTAAAATGATCAACAAATACTGAATAGGCAAGGATGTGACACATAAAAGACATTTAATTACGGACAAACACAACACACAGCGTTACATCGAGAAGTTAAAGGTACATCTGCATCTGCAAAGTGAAAACAGAATAACAACAACTGACGTCAGTTTTAGGTTGACTCTGATTGGTTGGTGAGGAGATGCCATTCGCAACATCCTCCCCCCTTTTTGAGGAGCTGGATAGCTTCTCAAAAACATCATTTAGAGTCACTAAGTTCAGTCTCTTAGGTCTCTTTATGGCACGACCACATCTGGACACTTGAGGCTGGTTAGCCTTTGAAGGATCTGGAATAGGAGATTTCACAGAAGCCTCTGGATTAGGAGAGTTCACAGACAGTTCGGTCAGTTGAACTTTCTGGAGTGGTAAACTCGTCAAGTCATTTCCACTAAGCTCAAGCGGAAACACACGTTGGACTGGACGAATTAAAGTAGAAGACTGAGTCTTTAATTTAACAGTTCTCACTAGTCCATCCTTTCCTGGAATCAGTTCTATTATGCGAGCCAAAGGCCATTGAAGACGTTTTTTCACATCGTCCCCAATCAAGACGATATCTCCTTCACGAATGTTTGACGACTGAGGATCTTGTTTTTGTCTTTGAATCAGCTGATCCAGGTTTTCGCTCCTAAATCGCTTTCTCAGCTCTTCGATTACTTTAGCTCGAAATCTTAATCTCTTCCGGAAGTGATTAGCATCCCGCACATCTAAATCTTTTACCTCGGCAGTTGATATGTCAAACAAGAACATTGCAGGTGTAATTGGAGTAAGATCCTGCATGTCTTCAGAGAGATACGTTAATGGACGTGAATTAACAACCTTTTCACATTCGCATAAGATTGTCAACAACTCTTCATACATGAATATGGCTTTACCTAAGGTTCTCCTGAGAAGCTCTTTCACTGTTCTCACAAGCCTTTCCCAAAAGCCACCCCACCAGGCAGCCGTGAGAGGTATAAATTTCCACGTTATACGTTGTATCTCTGCATATCGAGAAACTTCGTTCCAATCGATAGCAGCCAATTCGTTATAGGCCCCTCTGAAATTTGTGCCATTGTCCGAATATATTATTCGAGGTCTTCCTCTTCTGGCCACAAAACGACGAAAAGACAATAGAAAGGCATCAGTAGAAAGCGAAGAAACTAGTTCAAGATGTAATGCTCGATAAAGAGCACAGGTGTATAGGACAGCCCAAACCTTGGTACCCCGTTTTATGTAGAGGGGGCAAGCCAAATCTACGCCTACCACTTCAAGCACGGCTGCGTCAGCAGGTAGAGAAACTGGATCAACTGTGGGAGATTTACTTTTAAATCTACGGCACCTAACACAAGCATTCCATACTTTTCGAACAGTTCTCCTGCCACCTAAAATCCAATACTTTTCACGTAGTATGCTGAGAAGCAACTGTGTCAAAGCATGATAATTCTCAATATGAAGGTGCTCTATAAGTCTTTGTGTAAAAATACAATTGTTAGGCAGTAGTATTGGCGAAAGAAAATGAGGGAGTGTCTATACGTTCAGTAATTCGAGTTTTCACACGAATGATGTTATTTTCATCTCTGAATACACACATGGTAGGTGTTGATTTTTCATCTGGAAAACTCTGAGCTTGTATAGATCGAATTAGCTGGATCTCAGCACTCTCTATCTCCTCTACTGTTAATTGCCCTCTCTTTCTCTTATTGATTCTACTCCTTACATTATTAATAAATCTTAGAACCCAGGCAACTAATCTTAAGATTGAGTTAAATTTGGAAAATTTCCTTGCATACCACGGTACTTTTTCTTCTGACAAATTTAAATTACACAATCTAACTTTTTTCCTTTCTGAAGAAATTTCAGAAGTTTCGCAATTCGGTCACGGGCCAGTTATCTGAAGACTCTACCAACCACAACGGACCTTTCCACCAATGTGACTCAACCAAATGACTAGGTGAACATCCTCGAGAAATTAAATCGGCCGGATTAATTTTTCCCGGTACATGTCGCCACTCACCGTTAGGAAAGAGAGTCTTTATTTCTTTAATTCTGTTCGATACGAAAACTGACCATCCCCCTTTTTCACTCAACCAGTACAATGCAACCATTTAATCACTCCAAAAAATAGTTTCCATTTCAGTAATATTAAGTGCTTGCTGTACCGAATGTGCCAACCTGGCACCAATACAGCATGCCATCAGCTCTAATATGGGGATAGTTGCCTGCTTTAAAGGAGCTACTCTTGATTTCGCTCTAACAAGTACAACTTTTACACCTTGGGAAGTGTCTGTTCTAAGAAATATGCAAGTTGCATATGCCTCTTTGCAGGCATCAACAAAAACGTGCATTTGCGTGGTATCATTAATTTCAAAATGACGCGGGATTTCAATATCTGAAAGTTTAGCTACTTCACCCCACCACTTTAGAAAAGGCTTCACAATATCATCTGGCAAAGTTGAATCCCAAGATAATTTTAATTTCCAGGTATTCTGCAACAGTATTTTAGATGGCAGAGTTGCAGAACATAAAATTCCAAGTGGATCGAAAATTCTCTGAACAGCTGCCAAAATAAACCTTTTAGTTATGTTACTATCAATTTTTAAATCTTCTACACAAACCCTACATTTTAGAACATCTTTATCAAGATCCCATAGAATTCCCAATAGCTTCGTTGTCCCTGTACTCTTAGATATGTATTTACATTCGACATTACTTTCCCAATTTCGTAGATTAAAACAGCCACGTGACAAAATTTCCCTAGCCTTTAAAATAAATTTTTCCTGTTATGTAGCATTGCTCACTCCCGCAACGCAATTGTCAACATAAAACGAAAGTTTTAATTTATCAGCTATTTCAGAATCTTCTGCGGGCACATGTTCCAGCAAGTGTGAAAGTGCCGCAGCTAACAAGAAAGGACTCGATGATACACCAAAGACTACTCGACTATGTCTATATACAATTTCCTCATTTTCAGTAGGGTAAAAGAATCTCAAAAATTCTCTATGTTCAGGAGCAATTCCCAACTGAAGGAACGCCTTTTCAATATCGGCAGAAATACCTACAGGATAACTTCGAAACCTCTCTATGATATCTGGTATCTGCTCAATTAAATTTGGACCTTTATACAATAAATCATTTAATGAATTATTTCCAGTTTCACGAGCAGACGCGTCAAAAACTGGTCTTATTTTGGTGGTGATACTATCGGTTTTAACAACCGGTCGATGTGGCAAAAAATGAGAAGTTTCGTTTTCGCAATCTATTTTTTCTATAATTTTTAATTCTTCCAATTCCTTAAATACAGCTTTATAATCATCTAGAAGCCCATTCCGTTGTGCGCCTTCGCACATTTTTTTATGCCGCTTCCATGTCAATTCTTTATTGGAAGGCAACTCAATTACATCCGATTTAAAAGGCAAACAAAGTTCGTATCTACCGTCCGGCAGAATTTTCATACTGTTTTTAAATTCCTCAATCACTTTTAAATGCTCATTATTTTCATTTAACCTTTGAATTGGATAAAAAATTCCGATATTCTCGAGAGACCATAACTCATTGATAGAGGAACTTTAACAAATAAAGAAATAACATTTAACACAGTATCACATCTTTCATTACATTTATCAGATACTTCCTGTTTCCCAGTTAAAACGAAACCCAAAGGATTTTTTAATAAAAACAAACCCGAATCTAATTTGACAGATCCTTCCATAAATAACATTCCCGTAAGGCTATGCGCATACATGCAATTATTAATCGGGCAACAGTTTAGTTGCATGTTAAAAGACCATGGGCTCAAGTTAGAGTGCGCATACATGCAACTTTATAATTCGGCAACTAAACAGTCGTAAAACCACAGCGATCGCCTTTTGATTAAAAAATCGCACAACTATCGTAAAGTGCACGGATTTCTACTGGAGCGCGCATACATGCAACTAAATAATTGCTCTGCTCTGTTTATTCAAGGGGTGAAGATCACAAAGAGAGCTCAGAAATTGGCGCGTTAACTAGACGGGGCGTTTTAAAGAAGCGTGCGCTATTCTTAAAATAATTTAGCCCTAAAAGTGGCTGAGATTATTAGGAATGATATGGAATTATTGATTGAGTGTATAGAAAGAAGGCTTGCGCTATATTTATTATCAGTTATTACTTTTAAAATAAATAATAATTTTGCATACTTTTAATAATTGTTACTCCATTTTTATTAATAATGCATGTGTTTTATTCCATAATTTTAATTAGCTTAATTGGTCTTTTCTTAGTTGATATTTCAGATGCTTTGAAATCAGTAATTTTAATTTTATCCTTTATATTATTTATCTTTCTTTGTCAACATCCCTTTTTCTCAACTAAGCGGTAAATGAGATATCATTGAATAGGACTTTTTAAAAGACTTCAATGAAAACGTAGTCATTTTATGTTAAACACAGTTTTTTGTTTCAAAATTTGAATGAAAAGAGAATTTTGAGTCACAAGAGAAGCTGTCATTTGGGCAAACTTAATCTAACTCATGTGACCTGTGCTATAAACATTTGAAAACTATGAAACATTTTTTAAAACATTTGTTAAATATGAAACATTTATTTACTCAATATACTTCATTAATAGACAAAATATTTTAATTATGGTGATGTGCGCTTTTTGGAATGAGCTCGTGCTATTTAGAATCGTGTCGCATTCTATGTTTTTCGTATTCATTGTGCACTAGCCATCTTCGGCGACTAGCTTGTTCACCGGAAAATATAATTTCAATTGAATCTCTTATGCATAATTTAATATTCATGGTTCCCTTAACAATTTCAAATTGTGATATACATTTAATTCATGTTCTTTCAGTAGCTTTGCACCTGTTCTGTTCGTTGTTTGCATGAACATCCCTAATCGAGTCAAGTGACTGGCTGTGTCATGCAACATCAAACTGCACTTGTTGGCATCAACTTCACTCTTATTCCTCTTCCAAAATATGTATTAGATTTTAACTTTAAAATGGCGCGGCACATTTTACTTCCAGCCTCATGTTAGCTGGATGAAAATGTGCTGATTAAAAGATAGCATTAAACATTAAGATAATTACCTTATCTTTCAACAATGATGGAGAAACGCGCAATTAAATGTTTGTTTAAACAATAAAAACGGATTTAATTGCGTTGCAACAATGAAAAGTATTGTTGTAAATTATGCCAAAAAATATTTTTAAAAATTCATTAAAATTAGAGAAAAAATTATACGGCAACTTAATTGATATCATTGAAAAGGTAATTTTTTGCACTTTCAAGATGGCGTTATGCTGTAATATCTTCTGAAGTTATAAAGGAAAAACGCCGAAATTTTGCTTAATATTTAATTAATTAAAATTCTAATTAAAATTTTTAAAAAGGGCATTCCCACCCTCCAAAGTATGTTTGTGCCAAATTTAGTGGCTCTAAGTCCAGTGGGGTCTGGCCAGTACAGCACCAACACACACAGACAGACAGACATTCTCCTTTATTATTAGTAGAGATTTACTAGATAATTTTGTTTTAAAAATTTCTTTGTCTGATTTCTCTAAATTTTCCGAAATTTGTATTTATTTATTTATTTAGATATTTATCGAATGTTCTTTGATGTCTTAAAACGGGCAGGGCCGAATTAAGTCCTCTAGGAACCTCCCGTTTTCCCTACTCTAACTTCCAAAACCAAATAATTTTGCATTTATTGTAATTTAATTTCTATATAAGCAATTTTAAGTTGCAAATTTTAACAAATTGGATTAGCAAATAATTTTACTTCACATCTCTTTCAAGACAGTTGGTTCCTGTATACCGAGTATAAAGAAATGCAAAATTAAAATTTAAAAGTAATTTTATACAAAATTAGAAAAAAAAGCGAAACTTTTTTTAACATAATCTAAATGCTATTTAATTATAGGATCAAGCATTTTTTTAAATATAAAACATTTTTAGCATTGTAAAACAACATAATATAAAATCTGCAAAAAGTAATTAATTAGGAATATGTTAAAATGATGTACCAAATTTAAAATTAAATTTAATCGTATTGAAATTTTAAAGCTGAACACGTCTTAATCAATTGTAACACATCTGCACAAATATACTGTCACTGCTCGCAACTTTACTCTGAAAAAACTGATGTACTTTGATAAATTGTTCCACGAACTATTTCTAAATTGAATATTGATAACAAATTCGAATTTGGTTAATTTGAAACTGAGGGATCCACAATAAAAATTAGATGTATCCAAAAGTTCGAATTAAGAAAAATTGGGTTTAAAAACAAAGACAAGAGATAACGACAGTTTTTATTCTAAAAACAGCAATAAAGATTTATTTTAAAGTTTGAATGAATACTACGTAATTAATTAATAAACATTAAATAATTTTGATCTATAAAGCAATATTAGTTATTCCAATAAATAAGAATGTAATTTAAATAAAGAAATATATGTACAGCACCTAGAGTGCAAAAATTGTGTAATCATTTTTTAATTAAATACATAGAACAGGAGCTAAGAGCGTGTTCTTGAGTTACTTATTGGCCTTAAAGATAATTCGCTGGCACTTATAAGATACGGACGTATTTAACGAACGAAAACAATTCAGGAATGAGCACGTTTTCAGTTTTGACCTAAAATTAACCTAAATAAATTCGAATTATAGGCTTATGTACAGAACTCGCCTATTACTAGTAATGATCATCAAAGCATTTGATAAAGAAATCAATGAAAACGAAAGTTCACCATTCAATCTAAGCATTGAAATGATAGCTTTGTGAGAGATTGTTAGCTGAAAATGAATTTGAGAAAAACTAAGTTGTATCACTATTTAAAAAAATCATTTTGGAGCTCCCAGCGCGTGCGCAGTGCGTTTGGAAAGACAGCGTGCGCATCCAAAAATGAAGAATCGAAAGAGATTAAAAATCGCATGTATGCGCACTCGTCGCAACTAAACAGTTTAGTCGCCGTGAAATCGCGCGGTGCAGGCAACCCGACTAAACTGTTTAGTTGCCGAAGGAATTGCCTGTATGCGCGTAGCCTAACATTCGCTCCCAGCAATAAACCGGTTTCCGAATCCTCATTTGCAAGATCAGACAAAATAATAACCTTTTTACTTAACTCGTTGATCACAGTAGGATTGCTAACTTTTGGCACTGTGCCACAAATTTTATCTTCCGAGAAAACTTTTACGCGCAGCGAATATGATTCATATATCGAACTAATAAGTAATTCATAAACATCATGTATTTGACTCTGGGTTTCTCTCCCCCCAAATAACATATGCTGCATTTTTATCTTATTATTTGATTTAATGCCCAACGTCTCGATTGCATGTTTTGAAATATAAGAGTACTGAGATCCTCTATATAGAAGAGTTCTGACTTGAATTACTTTATCTTTTTCAGCACACACTTTCACAATTAAAGTCATTAGAAATACATTATTTTTACTACAACTGTTAGACAATGAGTTAGTTTCAATAATATCCGACTTTTTCTTGATACTGTCTTTAGGATGGTCGCACATTAAATAATGGTGCGGTTTGGCACAATATAAACAAGAATTTTTTTCTTTACAAAACTTAGAAAAGTGCGTGACAGAAAAGCAGCAAAAACAAGCTCTGTTATTTAGTATGCACTTTTTCTTTTCATCCATAGACATATTTCTAGCTTCTAAACAGTCCTTGGAGGGATGTTTCTTATTGCAAAATATGCAGAGTAAATTTCGCTTACCTGTGTTATTCCTAATATTTGTGCTTACCAATGTAGCAGCGGTAGGGTAATTATCCAATTTGTTTGCAGCTTCTTTTTTCTTTTGATTGGCAGGGGATGAAAAGCCAGTCCGCGCAAGTTCGACCATCTCTTCACATTTCACTTCTTGTTTAAGAAAATTCATTAATTTTTCTAAAGAGCGGTCCTCAATTTGAGACACGTCCTTCATATTTCTGCTTCTCTCCCAAGCTACTAATATTTCTTCGGGAAGACAGGATTCCACTAAAGGACTTAACAAATCACCGTACTTTTCTTGGGTACGTCCTAGGCTCTCCAGAGCTCGTATTTTTGCCTCTAATTCGTCATACAACGCCGGGAGATCGGTTTTCGTACGACCTGAAGCCGCGTTCTTCATGACCATTGATAGTAAGTCTCTAACATAGATCTG